>UESW01003845.1:1600677-1780224 GCA_900491605.1 Calamus simplicifolius
GTTGAGGGGAAACGACGAGAGATCATGTGGCAGGAGGTTCGTCTCCTGCTACTTAGATAGGGAAGATGCCCACCAGGGTGACTGACTGAGGCATCCTGAGCTCATGTCATCACCATTGTTGGGAAGGGAGAGAAATAAACTGTAGTGTTTGGACCTCCTTTGTCTGCCTTAGCCTCTCCCCCTACCTAGCGCGCCAATCGATGACGCTTGAATCACTGGCCCTGAATGTCGGGAGAAGAGAGCTGCTCAATTTGTCGTCCTTCGCCTGATCAAATGGCCTGCAAAAAGTCCCAAGACCGGAGGAAAGCTCCGGTGGGGACCATCTGATGCTCAAGTCAGTAACAGGGGTCACAGCTGAGGAAGAGCTCGGAGAAAAGATGAGTCCTCAGAAAGATAGGAATTTCTTTCTGTGTATCAGGATAGCAAGTGTATGAGTTTGTGTTACCTTATTCTTGAGTGGACCTTCCCTTTTGTAAGGGGTTGACCCCTGCGCGACCATATGGAGTCCGTAAAAAGGAATGTCCGCGGGGTTCGGAGGGCGCATGAATCTTGGCTGGTTGGTGGGTCCTGTCCCATCGGAGAAGGAGAAAAACGACGGTTGGTGAGCCACGTCCCATCAGTCAGAAGAAAAATGGCGGTTGGGAGCCACGTCCCATCAGTCAGAAGAAAATTGATGGTTGGTGAGCCATATCCCATCAGTCAGCGGGCTGACAGGTAGTTAGGTCCAGTCCCATCAGTGGCGTGGCCAGTGGGTAGTTGGACCTGAGGATGCCAGGCGGCGCGGGTCAGAAGGACGACGGCACAAATAGCCAAGACTGTTCTGGAGCCGTCCTGAAGATGCCGGGGCGGGACCGACCAGGGATGGTCAAGGCCGACACGACTGGCCCGAAGAGCTTAGACCAGAGGGGCGACCTAAGAAGGCCGGGGCCGACTTGGCCAACTCGAAGGTGCCGGGGCCGACTTGGCCGACTTGGAGATACCCAAGCCGAGCGGGGCCGACCTGAGAAGGTCGGAGCGGACTTGACCGACTTAGAGGTGCCGGGGCCGAGCGTGGCCGACCTAAGAAGGCCGAGCCGACTTGGCCGACTTGGACGACATGAAGATGCCAGGGCCGAGCGGGGCCGACCTGAGAAGGTCGGGTCGACTTGGCCGACTTGGAGTACCGGGGCCGAGAGGGGCCGACCTGGGAAGGCCGAGGCCGAGAGGGCCGACTTGAAGGTGCCGGGGCCGAGCGGGACCAACCTGAAAAGGCCGGGGCCGACTTGGCCGACTTTGAGATGCCGGGGCCCGAACGAAGCTGACCTGAGAAGACCGGGGTCGACTGGCCGACTTGGAGGTGCCGGGGCCGAGCAGGACCAACCTAAAAGGCCGAGGATGCCGAAGCCGAACGGGCCGACCTGAGAAGGTTAGGATCGACCTACTGATTAGAGGTGCCGAGGCCGAGAGAGGCCGACCTGAAAAGATCGAGGCCGACTTGGAGGTGCCAGAGCCGATAGGGGCCAATCTGAAAAGGCCAAGGCCGACTTGACGACTTGGAGGTACCGAAACCGAGCGAAACCGACCTGAAAAGGCCGAAACCAACTTGATCAACTTAAAGGTGCCAGGACTGGCTTGAAAATGACAGGATCAAGCGGGACCAACTTAAGATGCCGAGATCGAGCGAAGTCGCCCTGAAAACACCGAGGCCGACTTAAAATACCGAGACTGACTTGAAAAATGCCATGGCCAATTTGGTCGACTTGAAAGTGCCGAACCGAGAGAGACCAACTTGAGAAGACCGAAACCAACTTAGAGATGACAAAATCATCTTAAGGTTTCGATTTTATCATTATTTTATCATAATTATCCCTGTGGACCGCATCAGTTTCCAATATCATGATGCCTTGAACCCAAGATTATTATTTTTCGGATTCAGATTATTATTTTTGAAAAAACAGATCAAGTTTTGAGATCATTGAGTCCCCTATCGTACGATCATTCTGATCGGCAATAAAACCAACCCCCCCCCCCCCCCCCAAAAAAAAAAAAAATCCATGTACAGGAGATTGGGGGCGTTGCTCAGGTAACCGCTCAGGAAAAAGTGCATCGCATCAAACATTTTCCGATTGGAAAATGTTTTCGACCGATTTCGTTTCATCATCGCAACACTGCCGTTCTCCCCAAACATCTTTCCATAAATAAGAAAAATTTACAAAAAAAAAAAACTTTATCAATCGCAAAATCAAACATGATAATCTAAAAAAAAAAAAAAAGGAGAAAGCAAAAATCCTTATCTGTACGAAAGAAAAAGAAGAAGAAGAGAGAGAAATGGGAGATGGGGAAAGAGAGGAGACTGCCGGATCCGAGCATCCCACGATCGGCGCGGCGAAAAGAGAGCTAAGCACCAAACCCTAGCAACCGGAGAGTGGTTGATATAGTGAGAATATTCGGAAAAAGGGCCTCGGCGTGCTTCTATTTACAATTATGTCCCCGAGGCGGCACGGTTCCAACATACGGACGTTCACATAGAAATCTCCGTGCGGGTATTGGAATTTGTCCCCTGTTATCGAGCCAGCTGCCCAAAGCGGTGGTTGTCTGGATTTATAGGGGAAAGTTCCAAATCAAACGGCTCGAAAAAAAAGTAAACGGTCGGAAACGGATTGGTTTGGACTTTGGAGATGGAAATAGGCCAAGCTACTCTAATCCGTTTCCCTTATATTTCTCAACAAATCATATAGAAAGAAGGGGGCTTTAGAGGCGATGCGGAGGGGAGGAGACTCAGATATCTATAGTTTTCTGATGGTCGTCAAGGCAGCAGTGCAAGACTACCGCCATTACGATCGGCGAGCGATCAATCTATCATCATCACGGCCATCCTCCACAACCACGCCGCCGTTTCAACCCAAAACCAAACACCTTGCATAAAGAAAAGAGAAAATCAAAATAATCCACTGCTGCTGCTGCTACTGCTACAAGAATTAGAATTACTACAAGAAGGACCGAACAAGACTATATAAATTTACAGCCAAGACTCAGAGCACAAACGCCAAACACAAGAGGAGAACTGACTGCTATGGCTTCGACGAGACGAAGTCCGGGTCTCTTTGGGCCTATTTTTATAACGGCACCGGAGGGTTGGTATTGGTTTTTGTCCGGGTTGGGAGGAGCTGGTGAAGGCGTGAAGCGCTGCCGTGGTGGCCAAGGCAGGGCCGTAGAGGCAGAGCCGCTGCGAGCCATATTTCAGGGAACAATCTTCTCGGTCCTCAGCACTCCCCCACGTTGAAAAAAATGGAGCGAAAACAGCACCCTGTGCTTTGGCTCACCGTTGAACCCGAGAGCTGATCCAAGCGACCATAAGTTTGTCGTTTTCTAATCTTCGGACATAAAGAATTTATTTTAAAAGGCAGCGGCTTCGCTGCATTATTTTTTTCTTAGCAGTATTTGGTTCACAGAAAGCTGTTTCCCGAATAATGTGTTAGAATAAATATATTTTAAATAAAAAACTTTTAGTTCTTTGAGTAGGAAACCTTTAGTCTCATATTGATTAAAACAAAAAAGAACTAAAAGCTTAAAAAGTACACAAGCCTTAAGTCTTTGATTTTGAATAAAACCAAAGCTAATAGATTCTAGTGATTCTTGGGCTTGATATAAATAAATTATTATTATTAAATAAATCAAAGATTAGGCCTTGGGCCTTGATTCATGAATATAACTACCAAATAGTTATATATAACTTTTTTTTGAAAAGCCACAAAAATTTAAATTTGAATGTCAAAGAACATGTCCTTTTGAAGAGGCAAACTATTTCTATAAATTGAATACTTAATCTGAGTTTTTTTTGCATTGCGTTTCGTTTTCTATCCTTGAGAGCAGATACTAAAGAGGGGAACAATTCCAGTTTGCCAGAGTCTAAATTCTAGTGCTAAGAATTTGGATTATTGACAGTTGAATCCTGGAAAGACAGACACTCACAGATCTTCTAAACACAAGAAAGGAGTGAAAAATTTCTGTCTTAGGATATTGCAATCAAGCAAGCTTCTGTCCAAAACGGTTCTATTTCTCGTTTGTCTATTTTGTTTAACTTATCATGATTATTGAATATAGATTTCTAACATAATATATAGGAATATAGTATTTATTTAAAAAAATAACTTAAAATAATTATTTTTTAAATAATAATTTTATTATCAAAAAAAATAACTTTAATTATTTTTAAAATCTTTAGGTAGTGTTTTAAATAGTGGATAAGAAGGGATATTCAGGGAATATCCTCTCTTATCCCCAAAAGCCATAACTATGAGGTAGTGTTTGAAATAGGCGATAAGAGTGGATATTGAGGGGATATTCCTTTTTATTCTCAAAAGCCATAACTATAAAAGGATAGCTGGGAATAAAGTTAATCAAATGGATAATCCATAGTTAACCATGGTTAAGCATGTGATATCCCCTCAATTTATTCCCTAAAAAATGCAGGAATAGCTGCTTATCCCTCCAAATAAGAGTAAAAAAAGTTATCATATGGATTTACCTTTTTGCATTTGATATGATCAATGGGATAGCTAAAGAATATCCCTAGGGATAGCTAGGGGACAAACTCTATCCCATACACTTATCCATGGATAATATTTTTTGTATCAAACACTACCTTTTAGAGAATAAGTTCATGGGATAATTCATGATTAAACATTAGTTATCCTTTCTGATTAAACTTTTTTAAAATTATCTTACGTAGTTTTAGCTTTTAAAAATAAGAAGAAATATTCCTGAATATCTTCTTATTCCCTATTTTAAACACAATCTTATATAATTTAATTACTTTATTTTAATAGTTTAAAAAAAATTATCCAAATTATAATTATTTAACATTAAATAATTAAAAATGTATCATTCGGCAATCAATTCCTGTATCTCTATTATTTGTCATGCACAATGAAAAGAAAAAATGCTGATATAATTCTCTAATATTTATGCCTTACATATTTCAAGTAGCATATTGTTAGAAATTATGGTAAATTAATTGAACGGCATGAATAATAACTCAGCATGCAGACAACCCTTTCACCATGTTGCATGAGGAATTCAATTGATTATAAAATTGATAAATTTGATAATTCATTGAGTTTATAGATCTAATAAAACTTATCATGTGCATAATAAGCATATCAAAAAATATTATTTGATAACATGTATTTTTGAATTCCTACTACTGTTGTGAACCATATATATGGTATTATAGGAGTTGAGTATATAGCCAAATTTTTAAAAGGGTAAAAAATGAAATAGGTGCTTCTTATTCTCTTTAACTTGACTTGGTCGTCATGGCAACAAAAAGCTTATACCTTAATGAAATACCGGCTTTTTATTTAAAATAAGGTTCTAGAGCTTATCCTTCGTATAATAAAGAAAGCATGCCATTATATTACTTTATATCTCCACTTTACCATTTTTTATGTTGTATTTAAGACCGCATCATGTTATGATGAGATAATGAATTGCAATAAACGAGTATCATAAAATAATTAATCATAATAATTATTTTTATCTTCTCTTTCATGCTTATATCACCTTGCTTTAAGAAGCTCAATTGTTATTCATAATTTTTTTTTTATTTTTTTCGTATGCATAAATCATTAAGCATGCTGTATGTCCCTTCTTAAATTATTAAATTAATCTTTTTCATAAAGAATACTATATATATATAGAGAGAGAGAGAGATGCCTTTGTCCAAGAATGATGATGCCACCTATGTAATGAATAGATTAAGTATATTATTATTATTTTCCTTAAATGCATAATATATCGAGGAGCATGACACATTGTTTTCATGATTAATATTTATTATGATATTTAGAGAACTTTCACTCTTATGTCAACCATGTACATGCAAGCAAGTTAGGTTGAGAATAGAAAAAAAGAAAAAGTAAAAAGTTCAATACGAAGACAAACCAAAAAATTTAATTTTTATAAGAGTCCAATAAAAGAGAGAGAGAGAATCTCATTTATTTGAGAATTTTATTAGAAAGGTCAATTTGATGGGGGGAAAAAGTGAAAATTAATAGAATAATTAATTATTAATATATTTCTAACACCAATAGAAAGGTATTAGAATTATAAACCCTTTTTTTTATGGAAACAAGAAAAAATATGCTCTAATTTCAAAATGGTTAATTTTGTATGCATAGCATAGATTTTTATGTTTTACTATTAAAGTATGATATTTAGTATACTTTCATATGCTAGCTTATCACATGAAACAAGAGAAAATATTTAAATGTGAGGAATTGAATACAATGACCAATGAGTCTCATTTTTATACAAAATAAATAGGTGTTAATATCCTTCCTTCATTAGATGCAGGCCATATACAAACATTGCATGTAATTAGTAGGTTTTTAGTAGCTCATAAATATTAATATTTAAAGTTTTGCTATCACACTTTTATTTTTTAATATTAAAAATATTAATCATTTGATCTTATTTTAAGTAATGTGGATGTATTATTTCAGTGGATTGTGTGCATGGTTGATGCCAAAAAAAAAACGAAGTTAAACTTTTTGGACTGTGTTTGTTAAGCCCAGCCATGCTTGGTCTATGATGGTTGGGTGTTGCAAAAAGAAATGGAGGCAAGGATCTCACCGTCGATGCTGTTAGAGCAACCATCACACTTGAGGACAAAGTTATAGATGGAGTTGAAGCGAATGGAAAGGATGGGATGGCTTTCAATAGAGCATCATGAGTAACAAGGGCGAAATGTAGTAGTTTCTCTAGCTTTGATCCTCGATAATGGGCTTAGTAGTGGCAGTAAATGAGGGACATTACTCATAGGAAAATAAGGTTAGACACTCATCAAGGAGGTCCACATTTGGAGTAATAAATTTTTTATAATTATTTAAGGCAAGAAGAAGCATGGACACCTATATTTTCAGAAGATTCCAAGTAGAACTTATACATGGTGTTGCACCTTCTTTGGAGAAAGAAATGGCTGCCTAGGACCAGCTCGAGGGCCGGCTAGGGACCTATCATACTTGTGGCCGTCTGGGCCAGCCCGAGGGCCGGCTAGGGGCCTAACATACTTGTGGCCGCCTAGGCCAGCCCGAGGGCCGGCTAGGGGCCTATCATATTTGTGGCCGCCTAGGCCAGCCCGAGGGCCGGCTAGGGGCCTAACATACTTGTGGCCGCCTAGGCCAGCCGAGGGCCGGCTAGGGGCCTACATACTTGTGGCCGCCTAGGCCAGCCCGAGGGCCGGCGGGGCCTAACATATATGTGGCCGCCTAGGACCAGCTCGAGGGCCGGCTAGGGGCCTATCATACTTGTGGCCGCCTAGGCCAGCCGAGGGCCGGCTAGGGGCCTACATACTTGTGGCGCCTAGGCCAGCCCGAGGGCCGGCTAGGGGCCTATCATACTTGTGGCCGCCTAGGCCAGCCCG
This sequence comes from Calamus simplicifolius, assembly GCA_900491605.1. NCBI lineage: Eukaryota > Viridiplantae > Streptophyta > Magnoliopsida > Arecales > Arecaceae > Calamus > Calamus simplicifolius. Next base: position 1,608,083 of record UESW01003845.1, read on the forward strand.
AGGGCCGGCTAGGGGCCTACATACTTGTGGCCGCCTAGGCCAGCCCGAGGGCCGGCTAGGGGCCTAACATATATGTGGCCGCCTAGGACCAGCTCGAGGGCCGGCTAGGGGCCTATCATACTTGTGGCCGCCTAGGCCAGCCGAGGGCCGGCTAGGGGCCTACATATGGCCGCCTAGGCCAGCCGAGGGCCGGCTAGGGGCCATACTTGTGGCCGCCTAGGCCAGCCGAGGGCCGGCTAGGGGCCTAACATACTTGTGGCCGCCTAGGCCAGCCCGAGGGCCGGCTAGGGGCCTACATACTTGTGGCCGCCTAGGCCAGCCCGAGGGCCGGCTAGGGGCCTACATACTTGTGGCCGCCTAGGCCAGCCCGAGGGCCGGCTAGGGGCCTAACATATATGTGGCCGCCTAGGACCAGCTCGAGGGCCGGCTAGGGGCCTATCATACTTGTGGCCGCCTAGGCCAGCCCGAGGGCCGGCTAGGGGCCTAACATACTTGTGGCCGCCTAGGCCAGCCCGAGGGCCGGCTAGGGGCCTATCATACTTGTGGCCGCCTAGGCCAGCCCGAGGGCCGGCTAGGGGCCTATCATACTTGTGGCCGCCTAGGCCAGCCCGAGGGCCGGCTAGGGGCCTAACATATATGTGGCCGCCTAGGACCAGCTCGAGGGCCGGCTAGGGGCCTATCATACTTGTGGCCGCCTAGGCCAGCCCGAGGGCCGGCTAGGGGCCTAACATATATGTGGCCGCCTAGGCCAGCCGAGGGCCGGCTAGGGGCCTATCATACTTGTGGCCGCCTAGGCCAGCCGAGGGCCGGCTAGGGGCCTAACATATATGTGGCCGCCTAGGACCAGCTCGAGGGCCGGCTAGGGGCCTATCATACTTGTGGCCGCCTAGGCCAGCCCGAGGGCCGGCTAGGGGCCTAACATACTTGTGGCCGCCTAGGCCAGCCGAGGGCCGGCTAGGGGGCCGCCTAGGAGCCCGGGCCGGCTAGGGGCCTACATACTTGTGGCCGCCTAGGCCAGCCCGAGGGCCGGCTAGGGGCCTAACATATATGTGGCCGCCTAGGACCAGCTCGAGGGCCGGCTAGGGGCCTATCATACTTGTGGCCGCCTAGGCCAGCCCGAGGGCCGGCTAGGGGCCTACATACTTGTGGCCGCCTAGGCCAGCCCGAGGGCCGGCTAGGGGCCTACATACTTGTGGCCGCCTAGGCCAGCCGAGGGCCGGCTAGGGGCCTACATACTTGTGGCCGCCTAGGCCAGCCCGAGGGCCGGCTAGGGGCCTATCATACTTGTGGCCGCCTAGGCCAGCCCGAGGGCCGGCTAGGGGCCTACATACTTGTGGCCGCCTAGGCCAGCCCGAGGGCCGGCTAGGGGCCTAACATATATGTGGCCGCCTAGGACCAGCTCGAGGGCCGGCTAGGGGCCTATCATACTTGTGGCCGCCTAGGCCAGCCCGAGGGCCGGCTAGGGGCCTAACATATGTGGCCGCCTAGGACCAGCTCGAGGGCCGGCTAGGGGCCTATCATACTTGTGGCCGCCTAGGCCAGCCCGAGGGCCGGCTAGGGGCCTAACATACTTGTGGCCGCCTAGGCCAGCCCGAGGGCCGGCTAGGGGCCTACATATTGTGGCCGCCTAGGCCAGCCGAGGGCCGGCTAGGGGCCTACATATTGTGGCCGCCTAGGCCAGCTCGAGGGCCGGCTAGGGGCCTATCATACTTGTGGCCGCCTAGGCCAGCCCGAGGGCCTAGGGGCCCTATGTGGCCGCCTAGCAGCCGAGGGCCGGCTAGGGGCCTAACATATATGTGGCCGCCTAGGACCAGCCGAGGGCCGGCTAGGGGCCTATCATACTTGTGGCCGCCTAGGCCAGCCGAGGGCCGGCTAGGGGCCTAACATATGTGGCCGCCTAGGACCAGCTCGAGGGCCGGCTAGGGGCCTATCATACTTGTGGCCGCCTAGGCCAGCCCGAGGGCCGGCTAGGGGCCTAACATATGGCCTAGGCCAGCCCGAGGGCCCTAGGGGCCTGTGGCCGCCTAGGACCAGCTCGAGGGCCGGCTAGGGGCCTATCATACTTGTGGCCGCCTAGGCCAGCCGAGGGCCGGCTAGGGGCCTACATATTGTGGCCGCCTAGGCCAGCCCGAGGGCCGGCTAGGGGCCTATCATACTTGTGGCCGCCTAGGCCAGCCCGAGGGCCGGCTAGGGGCCTAACATACTTGTGGCCGCCTAGGCCAGCCCGAGGGCCGGCTAGGGGCCTAACATATATGTGGCCGCCTAGGCCAGCTCGAGGGCCGGCTAGGGGCCTATCATACTTGTGGCCGCCTAGGCCAGCCCGAGGGCCGGCTAGGGGCCTAACATATATGTGGCCGCCTAGGACCAGCTCGAGGGCCGGCTAGGGGCCTATCATACTTGTGGCCGCCTAGGCCAGCCGAGGGCCGGCTAGGGGCCTAACATACTTGTGGCCGCCTAGGCCAGCCGAGGGCCGGCTAGGGGCCTACATATTGTGGCCGCCTAGGCCAGCCCGAGGGCCGGCTAGGGGCCTAACATATATGTGGCCCTAGGCCAGCTCGAGGGCCGGCTAGGGGCCTATCATACTTGTGGCCGCCTAGGCCAGCCCGAGGGCCGGCTAGGGGCCTAACATATTGTGGCCGCCTAGGACCAGCCGAGGGCCGGCTAGGGGCCTAACTGTGGCCGCCTAGGCCAGCCGAGGGCCGCTAGGGGCCTATCATACTTGTGGCCGCCTAGGCCAGCCCGAGGGCCGGCTAGGGGCCTAACATATATGTGGCCGCCTAGGACCAGCTCGAGGGCCGGCTAGGGGCCTATCATACTTGTGGCCGCCTAGGCCAGCCCGAGGGCCGGCTAGGGGCCTAACATACTTGTGGCCGCCTAGGCCAGCCCGAGGGCCGGCTAGGGGCCTACATATTTGTGGCCGCCTAGGCCAGCCCGAGGGCCGGCTAGGGGCCTAACATATGTGGCCGCCTAGGACCAGCTCGAGGGCCGGCTAGGGGCCTATCATACTTGTGGCCGCCTAGGCCAGCCCGAGGGCCGGCTAGGGGCCTAACATATATGTGGCCGCCTAGGACCAGCTCGAGGGCCGGCTAGGGGCCTAACGGCCGCCTAGGACCAGCCGAGGGCCGCTAGGGGCCTATCATACTTGTGGCCGCCTAGGCCAGCCCGAGGGCCGGCTAGGGGCCTAACATATGTGGCCGCCTAGGACCAGCTCGAGGGCCGGCTAGGGGCCTACATACTTGTGGCCGCCTAGGCCAGCCCGAGGGCCGGCTAGGGGCCTAACATACTTGTGGCCGCCTAGGCCAGCCCGAGGGCCGGCTAGGGGCCTACATATTGTGGCCGCCTAGGCCAGCCCGAGGGCCGGCTAGGGGCCTAACATATATGTGGCCGCCTAGGACCAGCTCGAGGGCCGGCTAGGGGCCTATCATACTTGTGGCCGCCTAGGCCAGCCCGAGGGCCGGCTAGGGGCCTAACATATATGTGGCCGCCTAGGACCAGCTCGAGGGCCGGCTAGGGGCCTATCATACATAGGCCAGCCCGAGGGCCTGCTAGGGGCCTTGGGGGTTTCGCGAGCCGATCCGGGAGTTTGACTCGGGGCCGCCTAGAGCACCAGACTTGAACCTCCAGAGGTTTCTTGCGTCGGTCTGGGGTGTCTGTGTCTTTTGGGCTGCCGATGTCCTTTTGAAGCCCCAAAGGGCGACCCGAGAGTCGCTGTGGAAGGACCATGCTCGGGAGCCTTTAACCCCGGAGGGTGACCTGAGGGCACTTTGACCTGGCTCAGGGTCCTTTTTGAGACCCCGAAGGGTGACCCGAGAGTCGCTGTGGTAGGACCATGCTCGGGAGCCTTTAACCCCGGAGGGTGACCTGAGGGCACTTTGACCTGGCTCAGGGTCCTTTTTGAGACCCCGAAGGGTGACCCGAGAGTCGCTGTGGTAGGACCATGCTCGGGAGCCTTTAACCCCGGAGGGTGACCTGAGGGCACTTTGACCTGGCTCAGGGTCCTTTTTGAGACCCCGAAGGGTGACCCGAGAGTCGCTGTGGTAGGACCATGCTCGGGAGCCTTTAACCCCGGAGGGTGACCTGAGGGCACTTTGACCTGGCTCAGGGTCCTTTTTGAGACCCCGAAGGGTAGCCTTTATTGATGGGGCAAAAATAAAATTGCCTCGGGGGTTTTGCGACCGGCCCGGGCATTGACTTGGGGCCGCCGAGATCACGGGGCTTGAACCATCGGAGGCTTCCCGCACCGGTCCGGGGTGCCTATGATCTCGGGATCACTAAAGTCATTTTGAAAATATCTCGGGGTCGCTCGGCCGGCCCAGGAGTTTGACTCGGGGCCGCCGAGACCATAGGACTTGAACCGCCTCGGAGGTTTCTCGCACCGGTCCGGGGGTGTCCTTACGATCGCGTGGCTACCGGAAAACTACCTTGGCGGTCGCTTGGCCGGCCCGAGTGATTTTTGAGAAATTGAATAAAAACTTCATTTTTCTCTTTTGTTTTTATTGGTGTAGTATACTTAGCTTTCGTAGCTTTTTGTCTTCATGTCCTGTTTGATGCCGTCATCGATTAAAGGCTTGAGAGCTTTTGGGCTTGAGAGCTCTTTCTTTGAAGAGATTGGTCGCCCTTAGTGCTGAAGTCTGAGGGCAGCTAGACGAAATCCGTAGGAGGTCCAGGGCTCAGTTGGCTCTTGGGTGCAGTCGAGAGAAAGAGAGAAGGGGAGAGAGGGGGAAGGCAAAGTCAATAGTCAAAGCCTTTTGTCCTCATCTTCCACCTTGCATTAATTGCACTAACACCTCTCGGCTCACTATCACCAGAAATTAAAATGCTCATAAATGTTGAGGTGATGGACTATGTCTCAAGTTCATCCCTTTTTGAAATTACTCTACTACCCATGTTGCAGTCCACCTCTGGCTGATTGTTGAGCCTTTGATCGAGCTTTTCCAGCCGCCGGTGTTGTTCATCCAGACGCCTCCTCATCTCCTGATTAAGGTCCTTCCAAGATGACTCAGAAGATGAGCGGAGGGCATGAGACCACAGCTTCTTGAAAGTTTGCAGTGGCAGCGTTTAGGTGAAGCCTGATAGCGATAAGCTCCTCTATTACGAGATTCCTCACGGGTGAATTGCTGGCTAACTGGTGCAGCTATCATGGGCGATCTGAGTGGCTAAGAGTGTTGCTTCTGCAGCTCATGAACTACTGCATTCAAGGCTTGAACTCATTGATTGAGGATAATCAGCTAGTTGATTAGAGCAGCTGAGGCTGGTGGTGAAGGAGGGGCAGAGATAGTGGTCCTTTGCTACCCAGTGCGATGTGGATGCCCCCCAACATGATTGGTGAGGACCTTTGGCATGCGCATCACCACCATGGCTATTTTAGAGGGGACAAAGACTTATAGCTCAAGGAGACAGAGCTTTCTTTCCTTCAGTGTGTCGCCCCCCTACCTAGCGCACCAATCTGTTGACGCTCAACCACCTCTCCTGGACGTCGGGAATGAAGTGCTTCTCGAATCCTTGCTTCGCCGGGTTGCCTGCAAAAAGTCCCGGGACGGAGGGGGTCTCCGGCGAGACCCTCCGACGCCCAAGTCAGCAATCGAGGTCACAGCCGTGAGCTTGAGGAAGCTCGAAAGAGAAAGAGCCCGAGGCTCAGTATGAGCGTGTCGAGAGTTTTTGAGTTCCCCTTCTTACCTAATTTATTTACCTTTATACTATGTAAACTTGCTTGAGAAGTTTGGGTTCTTGTCCTCTAGTGGGAAGGAGTCACGTGGAGCCTCATGATGGACATGACTTTTGGGAGCTCATTTAGTCTGAGTGGCTGAAGTGTCATGATGACTAGGGACTTTTTGGGGGGTGAAATGTCAGGGCTGACATCTGTGAGGCCCAAAATGCTACCACTTGTCAAGACTTTTATGGTGATGGCAGCAGTGGCAGAGCTTGCTTCCTATATGTCAGGGCTGCAGGTCAAGTCCCATCAAGGTGGGTGGCTGTAGCTGTTTGGTGGTCCTGTTCCAACGGAGAGGGAAAGCAGAGGCCGTCCTCTCCGGCCAGGAAGTGCCGAGGCGGGGGCGCCAGGAGGGTGCCGTGGCCGCCTGGCTTGGACAAGCCAGGGCCGGCTAGGAAGGTGCCGGGGCCGCCTGGCTGGGACAGGCCGGGGCCGGCTAGGAAGGTGCCGGGGCCGCTGGCTGGGACAGGCCGGCCTGCCGGGGCCGCCTGGCTGGGACAGGCCGGGGCCGGCTAGGAAGGTGCCGGAGCCGCCTGACTTGGACATATCGAAGCCGGCTAGGAAGGTGTCGGGGCCGCCTGGCTTGGACATGCTGGGGCCGGCTAGGAAGGTGCCGGGGTTGCCTGGCTTGGACATCTCGGGGCCAGCTGGAAGGTGCCGGGGCCGTCTGGCTTGGACACGTCGGGGCCGGCTGGAAGGTGCCGGGGCCGCCTGGCTTGGGCATGCCGGGGCCGTCTGGCTTGGACATCCCGAGGCCGGCTGGAAGGTGCCGGGGCCACCTGGCTTGGACACGCCGGGGCCGGCTGGAAGGTGCCGGGGCCGCCTGGCTTAGGCATGCCGGGGCCGGCTTGGAAGGTGCCGGGGCCGCCTGGCTTGGACACGCCGAGGCCGTTGGCCATAGAGCTGTCGGCCTTAGAGGCGTCGGCCTTGGAGCTGTCGGCCATGGAGGCGTCGGGTATGCGTGGCTTTACGAGGCCATTAAATTGTTTGAAAATTTTTGTTTTTACTGCCCATGGGCCTGTTAACTGGTTGTATCAGATAGCAGTGAAAAATTACTTTCATATTATCATCTAGTCTTCTCTCCTTTTTCTTTTTTAGTTTTTTTTTCTTTCATTTGACCCTTCATATCATGAATGAGAGCAAGAATCCAAGCCGGAGCAGAATAGAGTTAGTCGATTAACTTCATGTTCTATGTTACATTCATCATGTCAATAGTTCAGTTGTGTTCGTATCTCATATTATATGCTTGATGGTGGAGTTAAGACATTGGAAAGAACGACATTGGAATTCTTGAAGTGGAGGATTTGGACGCTGATAGCATGTAAAAGTGCTTATCTTTCTCTTATTCATAAACTATAAGCAAGATAAACTAGGAACAATGTAAACCTATTGGTGACTAATTTTATCGTTCACAAGAGTTTAATGACTAAAATATTCTCTACTATATCAATGGTTTCGATTTGATCATATTTTCTGAAAAAGAATAAAAGAAATATCATAGCAAGATCCTAATGATCAATATATTTTTAATACAAATTGAAAGGTATTACCATTATAAAAGGTGTTCAATAGAAGCAAGAAAAAATATTCTTTGATTTTAAAATGATCATTTTAATTTGCATAACATAGATTTTTATGATTGACCTTTTTTTACCATTAAAGTGCCGTATTTAACAAACTTTCATTTGGTGGCTTATCACATGAAACAAGAGGAAAAATTTTAAAGGAGAAGGGATGAATAGACAATGAAGATGCTGTTGACTAATTGATCTCCTTTTTATACAAAACAAATTACCAATGACGTGGAGGATGTACAATATAAGGCCCGTTTGATAGGGATTTGGGTTAAATTTTTGTTTTCAAAAACAAGAAATCCAATCTAAAGCATGAAAAACGTGTTTGATCGATTCGTCTTCCTCCGAAAAAATAGTTTTTAAAAATATCAACCAAACATATTCTCGAATACTAAAAATTAACATATAATAATTCATATTTTTGGATATAATTTATATTTTTGAAAATAATTTTCTAGATTATGAGCTAAATAGGGCCTAAGTTTTTTTGTAGGGCTTCGGTGGCTCATAAACATTAAAGATTGTTGGATCATTTTTTTCATCGAAAAAGTCTTTCTACACCGCCTCCGATACAAGAAGCACGCATCAGAGCATATCATTGGCCGCACACCTATGCAAGCGCATGTGCTGGGCCGTGGTACATACGCTCGGACGGGCGCACAATCAATGATGCGCCCTGGGGCACCGAAGGTGGTGCACAAAGTTGCTCCCTTTTTTCATCATGGCAGGGTCCACATCCTCTGCCAAGTTACCTAGACTTGCCGGGCAAAGCCCAATCAACTGACCCAAACGTCTTGGCCCGGCCCAAACTTAGCTTGATTAAGCCCAGAGTACATAACCAGGGACGATTCCAGACCCAACTCGCACCTTCCGTCTCCTTCGCCTTCCTCCGCTTGGCCGCCTCACGCGGCCACGCCAACCTTCGCCGGCCGAGGCTCGGCAAACAGTAGAACAAGAAGCAGAAGCCCAAATGTACCCCCTAGCAATTAACGGAATACCCGTGCCCTCTTGTTCGTTTCTTCAGTCAAAACAGTCCCATCCCAGGGGTGTTTTAGTCAATATAGTCAGAGGCGGCGACTCGCTCCCCTTTCCCACGATCACCGAACTCGACGACGGCCGGCCAAGATCTCCGCCAGCCGCCGACGTGGGATCCCTGTCTCGGTGCCGGTCGCTTCTCTCCTCCGCGGCGGTCGCCCCGCATCCGTAGGCTTCGATCATCACCCCCTGATCCGTGGCTTTTCTTCGTTCTCGACAGGGAGTTTCCTGATCTCTTCTTGTTTCAAGGGCAGGTCGATGACTCGGTGGAGCGGTGGGGAAGCGTAGCGCGGCCGTGATTGTTCTGGCGGCAGTGGCAGCAGCGGTTGCTTCCTTCTTCGGCTCCGCCGTCAAGGCTTCCACCATCGAGGAGGCGTTCGTCAAGGATACCGTGTCGTCCCACGATATCGTCATCTTCTCCAAGTCCTACTGCCCGTAATCTCTCTCCCTCTCCCTCTTATTTAAATCCTTGAGAACTGAGGCTACGGTTTGTTCATTGACGTGGATTCGGCTTTGATCCAGTCTTTATTCTCCGAATTAGGGGAAGAAAACTCTTGATAGTTACCTATAGAACATTTTGAACAAGTTCTAATCTGGAAAAATTGTAGTAATATTTTAATATTTTAACATGCCATTCTTTTGCATTGTATTTGATTGCTCATTACCATTAGTATTTCAGACTTGGGTTTTCTAGGTAAAATTTATGAACAATATAAGGCATAAGGAATTGTATGGAGGAATGGAGGAAAAAGATTCATGCAGTGGATTCTAAATAGTTTGGAATTAAGGATTAGCTGAGTTGAGTTTATTTTAAAGTGCTGTATGGATCATTTGAATAAAAAAAGAGTAAAGCATGGAGCCATAAATCATAATTCATACACCAGGGGAAGTTTTGAGGATTGTATCTACTCTGAAGTTGATGAGGAACTGAATGTTAAGGTGCGGTCATAAGGGAGAACTTAAGACTTGTTTTAAGTGTTGGAAAGAATTGAGAGAGCCAAGAAACTTGGATATTTGCCATAAGGATTTGAACTAGTTTTCTCTAAGAAGGGATCAAATGCTTACTCGAAGTGATTGACGGGGAAGGGCTTATAAAATTAACTTCATGTCATTAGGCATTCCATAATGATCATACTTGTAGTAAAGCAAAACTTTGGGTTTTATATTAGGTTGATAATTAGAACAACTCGTAATACAGATAAGTTTTCAAAAAGAGAAATTGTGAAAAAATGTTTTAACTGTTAAGCAGTGTCTGAAGCATCTTGATAGAAAACCAGGACTTGAAGTTACTTGGGTACTACAGATAATTTTCAACTTTTTGCAATAGTTCACATTGTATTGCTTGATATGCTGCAGATTCAAAATTTCATATTTATGCTGGATTCAAGTAGATGGTCAATCTTTAAAATAAATAAATACATAAATAAACCACTGATTTCTGGCCCAATCATTTATTGTTTTACCATGATTTGTCAAGTTTATTTGAGCACATGTTGGATTTATCGGTGGTTTTGTTTAAGAACTGGAAACTATGTTTGGACCATCTGTTCAGTAATTGTGTTAATGTTGCAATGTCCGTATTGCTGCCAAAGTACTTACGATCAAGTATTTGTGTTAAGTATCTGAGCTTGTTATCAAGAAGCAGTGTGCCACATACAATTTTGTGCTGAGTTTTTCTAGCCATAGAAGCTTCTATGGGATTCCAATTATAAATGGAAAATTTTCATCTCTTTGGTTTACATGAATAATCATGTTCTACTTTTATTTCGTTATTTTGATTCATTTATAGGGCTCTGATTGCTGTATTGTCCTCTTGTTATTTTGATGAATGCAAGAGTATAACTCTGAACCTTTAACTTAACTGTTTATTGACATCCCCCCCTCCCCCCCCCCCCACCCTTTCTTTCTCTCTCTCTCTAAAAGAAGTTTATGATCTGAGCACTTTCAGAATCCATGAACCTAATAAAGGCTTTCTTGGTAGCATTTTATGTTTATGCATGTGATTTTTCCCATGCTTAGATTTTAGAAATATTTTCTATGCCCTTGCTGCCATAATTGTTGCCATGCAACACCCATATCCACGTGACAATATGATAATGTCAATATCTAGAAGCTTAGATACACATGCTTCTTCATACATGATGTGCTTGATAAGTTATACTTTACCGCCAAAAAATAATACTTTACCGCATCAAGTAGTGCACAGAATTAAGTAGTTATACTTCATTGTCAAAAAAGACATTTTCCCTGATTATTTTTCTGATTTAGTTTTATCTTCTGCTCACCTCAATTTATCTCAGAAGTGCCTTTTATTTTCCATTACTGTTGGTGGCTGTGGACAGGTATTGCAGAAGAGCAAAAGCTGTTTTCAAAGAATTGAACAAGGTACCACATGTTGTTGAGCTGGACCAGAGAGGTTTGTCTTTCATATCTTCACCAAAGAATGCCTATGGAACAATTTTATTTTAAATGTATGGTTTTGTTGGGTTCCATCTATCTTTACTAAATGGTTGCTCCTACAAATAGAAAATCAACTGTAATCAGTAAACGATATGGTTTTGTTAACATGAATGAAAATTCTGGTGCTTGAACTTTATTATTTCCTATTTCATTAAACTTCTGGTGCTTGATCTTAATTTTTACTACTGAAATTAAATTTTTTTTAAAGGACATTGAGCTATAATTTTGAAGAAATATATTGATCCAGAGCTTTCAGCTATACTTTTTCCCCTATAAAACACCAAACAACTGATAGCTTTGATTGACTGATTTTGTGAAAACTATCCTGAGTAGCTGCCAGAGCAAAGAATTCTTCAGATTGTTGAGAATTTCTCAGTAACTCTTCAATTTTTTTTACTGTGCAAAATCATTGTTTAAGTCATAGTTGCATTATGGAAGCCGACAAGAATTAGTCCTTTTTTCTTAAATTGTGTGATTTATTTACTGTTTATGCAACAGATACCTGTAGATTTCTGATTAATCTGCTGTTTCTTGTTGACTGTGATGGCGATTTTACTATTGTAACTATTCTTGAATGAAATAGAATATAAAAACATGGCTTCTTAATTTGTAATTATCTGCATTCTTTCGAAATTTTCTGTGAACCATACAAACTGTTTTCCAATAGCAAATCCTTTTTTGCCTCTTGCTGAGATTTGAACTGCAACAAATTTTCTTAATTTATAAATTTGTAGATGTGAGCTATCAAAACTTGCTTGGATGCTTTTTTTTTTTAATATTTATAAAACTTTAGTCTTTTATTTGATTTTTAAATATATTGAAACTTTTAAAGTAACATTTTTATAATAAACTAATTCTATTTAAATTAACACTATAATATATTATGATCAAAATAGAACGGAATGGGATAGCAAAGATTATTCTTAGATGAGACATTATGAACGTTTTGGCTCCTATTCTGCTGAGATTTGAATCGTTGCTTGTGTAATAATATGATATTGTAAGGCCCTTATGCAGAGAGAGAGAGAGAGAGATTTTCTGTTTTCAAGCCTAAAGAGTGCAATGTTTTCTTCTCAAGGGGACACTAGTGGAGATTGCAATAAAAGATTTGAATCGTTGCTTGTGTAATAACATGATCTTGTAAGGCCCGTATGCAGAGAGAGAGATTTTCTGTTTTCAAGCCTAAAGAGTACAATGTTTTCTTCTCAAGGGGCCACTAGTGGAGATTGCAATAAAAGATATTAAAAAAGGCTTGATTTTATACCACTGGCATCTGTAAATAGGAATTATTGGTGGATGAATATCTATAAAACTGATCCCAAATAGTTGGGATAAGGCTTAACTGTTATGATTAAGGTGTAGTTTAATATCCACCTATATCAGCTCTTTTAATATTTATGCTGCAAAGATTTATTATACTCTGTTAGCAATTAAATTCTGTGTGCTCCCTAATTGTGTTCTGGCTTCTTATTTATTCTGCAGAAGATGGATCAAGCATACAGGACGCCTTGGCTATTATTGTCGGGAGGCGGACTGTCCCACAAGTGTTTGTCAATGGAAAGCACCTGGGTGGCTCTGATGGTAACAATTACCAGGGTTTACCTCCAGTTTATCCTTTTCCTCTAGTGCCCTACCATAGCTTTCTAATTTTATTTGTATTCTCTGTGCCAGATACTATAGAAGCATACGAAAATGGCAGGCTTGCAAAGCTTCTTGGTATATGATAGAAGTGATGACCTCCGAAACCTCCAAGTCAAAAGCTAGTATCATTATTATTATCATTTTTCCCCCCCCTTTCATCTTGTAGTAGATCTAAGCATGAAAACATCACCCCAGTGTATTAAGTGTGATTGTAAGCATTGAATGTTCTGCTGCATTTGGTGTCATAATTTAAGTGGGTTAAATCAAATGCATACGCCAAATATTGGAAATCTGTTTTCCTTTTAAGCAGACTCATGAAGCTCTCCATTCTTCCTCTGTTGCCATCTTACCAGTTGGAACTTGAACCACCTGAAGTATCAAACTTCGGTAAACTAATTAGTCTCTGATACGTACCAGCTCCGATGCAACCATTTCAGAGACAGTGATTGAAAGAAGTGGGATGCATGCTCTGTGACGTAGGGCTGTAATCGAGCCGAGCTAAGCTGAGCTCGGCTCGTTAAGAAATACTCAAGCTTGAGTTCATTTAAATTTAAAAAAATTTATCTGAGCTTGATTAAAAAAAGCTCATGCCCACTCATTTGATAAGATTAAAAAGCTTGGTAAAAAGAAAAAAGGTTCATTTCAAGTTCGATTTTAAATTGAGCTTTTAATCTCGATTTTAATTAAGTTTGTTTCAAACTTGGCTCGCAAAACAGAAAAAGAAAAAAAAAGCACGTTTAAAGCTTAGCTCAAGAAAAAAAAAAAAAAAAAAAACTTGTGAGCTTTTAATCGAGCTGTTTCATGAGCTCTTAATCGAATTGTCTTGAACTTTTAATGAAGCTCAAGCTTAACTCATTTATTAAACAAGCTTTAAAATAAAACTCAAGCGGGACTATTTATATGATGTATTGAACATGAATAATTTTTTATCAAATTAAGTTTCGAATAGCTAATAAATAAATGTAAAAATAAAGCTCGTTTATGTAACGAGCTAAACATAAATGAGCTTTATCAACCGGGCTTTGAGTAGTTGGTGAGCGGCTCGACCAGATTAAGCTGACGGTGTTGAATGGAGTAGCCATACAATGGCAGTAAGAATGAGTGAAGGATCATCATCAGATGGACGGACGGTCATTATGATCGCTCGTATTTTATAGATTTCAATCGTTTGCGGCGATCAGACGGTACAGATTCACTGGGTCGCTGCTTTTAGAAGCCGCTTCCCGGAGCGGCCAACGACCGAAAGGGAAAGGGAAGGGTGAGCCATGGAGGAAATCGGCAGCGGCAGCGCTGGTTGTCGGAAGAGGAGGAAAAGAGCGAACAAGTCTTCCATCACGCCTCCTCTCGACCTTTCGTCCTTCGACCGCACCGTGTTCCCCTTGTACCTGGCTTCCGCGGCCAATTACCGAAACCCTCGAGCGCGGTCCATTACCAAAAGCTTCCTCCGCGCCCACCTCGCCCTCCTCGCGACAAGAACGGCCCCTTCTTCCCCACCGTCTCTCCCGCTCCTCCTTCCCCAAAGCTTTCTCGCTCTCCTTCCTCTCCTCCTAACGAGCAGGTATTTTCCCTCTCTCTCTCTCTCTCTCTCTCTCTCTATGAGATATAATAAGGATGTCCTTGTGCTTTGGTTGGTCAGCTGCTCTTCTGTGGCTGCGCTAAGCGCTGAGGTGGTCGGTGCCGCGGCACTCTGGTCTCTCGAGGCGAACACGGTGATAGCATCCGATGAAGGAGTCATTAGGTGTTTGGTGGGCGCACTGGGAAGCAGGAGCCGTCGGGTGTCCAAGGCAGTCTGTAATGCTATCATGGATCTTTCTACTTCTCCGATTGGGATGGGCGTCTCAGAGATTCCTTTGCTATTGAGAGGTTATTGTAAGCATCTCTGCCGCTATCGTGGTCTCTTATCTTTTTATTTTCTTTTACAATTTCAACAATTTTAACCACTCATCTGACATCGTCATTAAATTTTCTGAATTTTAAAGAATTATAAATAATTAGATACTTTCTACCGTTGATGATTAAAGAACGAACTCTCTCGTGTGGTTCGGTCCTTTCGTCTGAAGAAATGTCCTGCTGTAGTTGCTGAGTTTTTTTGGCTCTTTTTGTGTGTATAACTAACCACTTCATGATGAGTTGCTGTTTAAGTTCTTTCTTGATAATTTTGTTTGTTTGCTTTTGCAAGTGGAAATCAAATTCCTTCTGTAGCATTGCTCATAGCTTGCATAAATTCAATTTCTGGCATTTGCTTTAGTTTAGAAATGGACAACATGCCGAAACTAGAATTGTGTAGCCAAAGCTGTAAAGACTTTTGAGCATGGGTCGCAACAAATTGCTCATTCTGAGTTAAATTTTTGTATTTCCTAGAGAGTGTAACGGTTGGAAAATGGTTTTTGATCTTACAAAAAATCCTTTTCTAAAAATTGCTAGAAATATGTTATAGAAATTTAAATATACAAATAAAGTAAACCAAAAGATAAGATGGATCAAACCAGGACCGAGGCGTGTTAGACACTGCCCTAAGGATCAGATTTTCGCCCCTTCGTGCAGGTTGTTGGCGATCTGTCCCAAGGTACAACGATCCGGCTCGACTCCCTAAGGTACAACGACCCGGCTCGACCCGATCCTCCTACTACGAGCGATCGTGTGGAAGTGCAAACCCAATGATTACCTTCAGATGCCCAAGAAAGATTAATAAAATATATAAATAAAATAAGATAAAACAAATTATATAGGACTACTTCAAATCATTCATCTCAAATCATTCTTTTCCATCTTGAATCCTTGAGCCTATTAGGCTCGGCTCATAAAAACTAATGGCCTTAAAGGCCTGATAGCCGTTAGCCCTAAATTATGTTAAAAACGGACTAATAAATTAATTATTTAATTGAACGTTCACGAACGTTGGCTCACCCAACGTTGCAAGCGTTCAGCTGAACGCTTGGGTGAGCGTTCAGCCCAAGCCCACGCGAGCATTAATGCTCGTGTGGGTCCCTTTTTATTTTTATTTTTAACCTTTTTTTTTCCAACAGTAACAACCTAGTGTGCCTTGAGAGAGTGGAAGGTTTTCACATTTAGGGCCTGTTTGGGAGAACCTTGGCTAGAGGTAGTGAAAAAAGGGAGACAACATGAGAGGGGGAGGGAGATGCAATGGTGCTGCAGGATGCAGTCCCTGCAGGATGAAAAGAAGAGGTCTTCTTTTCATCCTGCAGGGATCAGGCCCACAACTCCCATGCTCTCCCTCTGCCTTGAGGTCCCTTTTTTTTTCATCTTGCAGCGATTGGGCCCACAATCCCTATGCTACCCCCCCTCTCTCTCTCTCTCTCTCTCTCTCTCTCTCCATTCTCCTGATCCTCTGTGATTCTCTTCCTATCCCACTGAATCAGGGATTTTGCCAAGCAGCCTCTTGTAGCGTATCAATTTTTTCTATACAAGTCTCATTATTTAGAAATTCAATTTATGGATTTAGTTTCATAGCACCAATAATAGACAAACCATTTTTTATCTATCCTTGCATCACAAAATATTTTGAGTATTACTTCTTGTTGCGGTTGTCGCTATTGATTTCTATATATATATATATATATATATATATATATATACAGAGTTGGATCTGTCTACATTCAGTGTAGTCAAGTCTCAGATTTGGCTGCCCTTTGCACCCTTAGATCCCCACTTTTTTCATCTTTGGAATCTAGGATCCGTGGATCGAAGGATGGAAAGGGCAATTGGATTTGGGTTTGACTAAATGCAAGTGTAGTTGTATAGCCAAGCCCATCTCTCTCTCTCTCTCTCTCTCTATATATATATATATATATATATATATTATAATGTGTTGATTTGACTTAACTTCTTGTAGATGTTCATTTTGTCAGGTGGCAGCAACTTCTCTATATGTTGATTTTTGTCACATTGTGGAGAAAGACAGCAGTGACTTTTCCAAGATAGGGTCCACAAAAGAAAATTTTCTAGCATTAATCCTTAATGCAGCAGTAATCCTCATCAATTCTTGCAGTGAAGAATTCTTGGACCAAATTCCCAAAGAATTAGTCAAACGATTTTTGCCTTTATTGAAGGGACTGTGGGACAAGATTCGATGTTTGACATTACCAAGTAATTATAATCCACAGAAAAGCTTCTTGTGCAGTACAAAGTATGATCTCGCTGCTACTATTTTAGGCTTTCCATGAATCAAGCTTGCCATGCAACTTGGGGATCTGATAAGGTTAGAATGAGTATATTTGGGGGAAAAGAATCTGACTATGAAAATTTTGTCCTGAACTGCTGGGAGAATTCACCACTTCTACTCAGTGGGGCATCTGAGAATTTGGAGGAGGATAATGCTATTTTCAGTTCCTTGATTCATTCTTTTAATCATAAAATGACTGATAATGCCCTTGATTCAATTTTAATGGGGCTGGTTTCATGTCCACCTATTGCTTCAGATGAATTAGACATTAATTTTTTCTGAATGAGGTGAATGGCTCATTGGGTTCGCTGATTATGTATGGGCAGGACATAAGGATTTTGAAAACACAGGAGCTGACCACTGGGTCCTTGGATAAAGATGTGAAAAAAGAGCTGCACTTTTTTAATAATGACAATGGTCCAATATTTATAGATGCAGAAAATATCCAGAAGAGTAAAGAGGCATTTCGGGATGGTTATACAATTGCCCTGCGGGGTATGGAATTTCGGTCTGCTGAAGTTGCTGCTATTGCGGAAGGGTTAGCAGATCTGTTTGGTCAACCATCTGTAGGGGCCAATTTGTACATGACGCCTCCTGGATCTCAAGGTCTGGCCAGACACTATGATGATCATTGTGTGTTTGTGTGGCAACTTTGTGGGTGCAAGCTATGGTCCATTTCACCTCGTCCAACATCTATGCTTCCCAGGTTATACGACCCTATTGGCAGCTTGTCTGATTCAGAAAGCAGCATAAGTGGAAGCATGCATGTTTTACTCAAAAAAGGGGATATTTTATATGTTCCTCGAGGTTATCCTCATGAAGCTCATACAATCATTGATGAGTATGAATTTTGGAGTAAAGCACCTAATGACTTTTCTGTGCATTTGACACTTGCTGTTGAGGTTGAACCTCCGTTCGAGTAAGTATTTTTTTAAATTATGGTTTCACATTTATGTTGACATTTTGTGATTTCCAGATAAATTAGCTGCATATTGTCTTAATTGGAGTTCTAATATCTTGTGTCAGGGCTGTAAGTTTAACGGTGATTGCTACCTTTTGTAGACACTAACAAGTAGTTCTAAATAAGTGCAATCTTCCCATTACAAAGAAGCAGTATCCCTAATAATTAGGGTTGGCTTATGGCTGCACATAAACATAATATAAATAACTAGTCTCATCCCATCAGTTTGGGCCAGCTTATGGAAATTGCCATTCTCCGAATTGTTATTTGAATTAGTGAGAAACTTTCTGCATGGATTTGCATTTCAGTGAATGTGGGAATTCCATTGGATGTCTAATATCAATGATTTATAGATAAAGGATACCCCACCTCTTGGGAATTTCTGTGTTGAGAAGACGTTATTAGACATGCAAATAAGGGAGCAGCTATATCTCATTTTATCTTGCATTAGAATATAATATATGATTTAATCAATGATTAAGATGGATTTGTGGTAAAACTACGAAGGACAAATAAGAAATGAATATATAAAGGCATTGTAGGAGTGGCACAAATTAAGGAAAAAGTAGTGAAAAATTGATTGAGATGGTATAGACATATACAATGAAAATCAAAGGAGTGAGAGGTACTTTAGTTTGTGTCAAAAGTTGTAAGAGAAGAAGAGAAAGATCTAAATTAACATATATGGAGAAGCTTAGAATAACATCAGCACTGACAAATGAGGATTCATAAAGCCCAAATAATTAGAAAAAAGGCTAGATGATTATGATCATGATAATGATTTAATTACTTCTAGTTGTTGTATGCCTAAGTAAGTCATGCTTTATAATTGTCAGTTCTCTTTAGTTTTGCTAGCCAATTGGCATTATCTTTTATGTTTCCGTGTAGGTGCTGGGATACATTCCACTGTTCTTGTAATTATTAATTTGTACTTCATCACATCATGAGTTCTAAATATTTTATTTGTTTGGTTTGTTGTATGCTCATAAGCAGCTTTGTTGCAGGTGGGAAGGTTTTGCTCACGTTGCTCTTCATGATTGGAATGAGAAGCAGAAGCAATCATCTTGTCATCTTTTTAATTCTGAACTAGAAACTTTAAGGATAATGTTTGTGCTTCTGCTGCATGTCGAAATCAGGCTCATCTCTGATCGTGATCCTATCTTCAGAAAGGCTTGCATGGTTGCTGCAAACTTTGTTCTTCGAATACTGATGAGGACCATCATGTTCAGGCTCTTTTGGCGAGCCAAACAGCTACTTTTGCTGACATAATTGATAGAATTAATGCTAGCTCCAGTTACATTGAGGCATTCAGGACTGTGGAAACAATTGTTCAGGAAAGAAATGATGATTCCTTGCAATGGATGAGATGGCTTCGGCATCTGCCTCAGCATGGAAATGTTAATGAAAAAATAGATTTCAATAATCTCCTGGGTGTGCTTGATGACCTCATTGTCTTATATAATGAGCACAATAAGAAGGCTACGACAGAATTTACTCAATTTAAGTCCAAATTTTGTAGGTATGTCGTATTTGAAGATGCATGTAAGAGCTTTGGGTTACTGCTGGGGAAGTACAGAAAAACCAGGAAACAATATTGAAGGGGATGTTGTCACTTCATTCTAAAATCAGTGGGTGATAACTGTGATATCTTTCTTAGTGATCCAAGATTTCATGACCATTTACCTTTAATTACTAAGTTGTCTGTATGTGAGTTTAGGGCCTGAGAAGTTTGAGGCTTCAACTTATGTCTGTCAATTTTTGGGCAGCTGTAAAAAGGTTGACAGACACCAATGGCATAGAAGACTACTTTGTTGGTTAAATTTTAAAGCTTGTTCAACTGCAGAGCTGCGGAGCTGCTGTCATTTCTTTAGCATCATAAAGGGCATCTGACATGAGCTAAGGATGCAGCAGCAGGATAATTTATTTTGGTCTCAGTAGTTCTGGATAATGTGAGCTGGGTAAACACCAGGTGCTTGGATCTGACAGTGTTTGCTCTTTCAATATCATTATGATCTGGTTGGCTGGTGTGTTGTCAGCATGTCCCATTGAATCAGGAGAAACAAGAATTCCAAATCAACCAAGTTTCTTCAGGGCATCAGATTGAACATGCTAAATTTGTCAAGTTTCACATGCCTGGAGTTTCTGATAAGGTCATAATTAAAAGAAAAAGTGGCAATTGTACAGAAAATGAGCATCGGTGTTGAAGTTATGTCATCCTGCTATAGGCTGTATGATTTGATGTATCCAAAGAGCTAACTTTGAGGGCAAGAAGCACTGTTTGCAGTGATGCCTATGTGCAATAGGTGGCCATCCCAGCTCTTGAGGTCTGGAAAGCTTTATTATATTCCATTCGGTGTGCGTCGATCAATCTATGTGGATTGCAGATGTTTCAGCTAAAATATGTAATCATCAAAAGTGAAATATTTGTAGTAGCAAGACTTGGCTTTTTGGAGTCATTATGTTGGGTCCCAGTTGTCTGGGCTTTAATTGCAGTATTTGAAGCTGTAAGAACACGAGATACATTTTTTTACTCGAATTGTTGATTATTCTAGTCATAACTTTACGAGAATAGGGAGTTTTGATTTGGGGATTGGGCATCTGCTTTTTGTGATGCTACAATCAAAAGTTGAGAGAGCTATAGATTGGAATTTAACTTTTGCTGTAGTACCTTTGATGACTCCAATGAACTTCGAGTACATAAAGATATTTTATTGATCATGTTGGTTTGCAAGTAGAATAAATTCTTTTGTTTGTCACAAAGTCCTGATCATAGCCAACCAGATTTTATGCCTGTTCATTTAGAGACATGAAAATCAAGGGAGTTCATGGGGCCCTCATTTATTTAAGTCGCGATGCAAATAAACGCGCACACCAGATATTGAATATTAACCTCATACTTTGAGGGAAAAAAAATGCAAGCATGTCTTTTTTTAGACAGATCTGGGTTATTGGCAAAATCTTGAGGTCATTGTCTTGTATGTGGACTGGGTAGTTCTACTCGGTGCGTCTCCTCTCGATTTTCTCTTTCTATTCCTTAATAATTGGTGAAATGCACAAAAATGCTACAGTTTTACCTGGATTGGATTGGATTAAGGTCCAATCCGGTCACCTTTTGGTTCTTAATCAAATGATCGAGAGACTAGTTAAAACCGTAATCACAACCTGCCAATCTAAATCCCTGCGGGCCTGCGCTCTTTGCCATTACTCCAGTGGAATCTTAAGATGATTGATAAATCCAATTGTTGCTGAACTTTGCTTTGTTGAGATCGCATCTTATGGCTTGCTTTCATGTGTGGTGAATTATATGTCTGTGGCTATTTCTTGCTTTCTAAGAAGCCTGCTAACTTGGAGTTTGTGCTTCACTTGGGAAATGGTTCCTGAGGATTGTTTGGTTAGCGACTCGATGAGCAGAGTTCTGCTACATCTTGTACGATTAATTTAAATAGTATAGTTTTGCTTCACTACAACTACGTTATGGGATTGCATGGTTGGTTAAAGAGGGATGGCTGGCAATGCTCATGCTGGTGTTGAAAGGATGTTGTAGTAGGCTTTGGACGACTCTGCTGCTAATTCTTGTAATAGAATGCCTGAAGGGTCTCATTATAAATTGAATTCGGGTTTAGAAATATGACCTGACTGTAATGCAGAGCCAGAATTTCTTTTATGATTGCTGAAATCTAAATACTGTAGTCCTGCAATGCTATAACCTTACATTTTAAAAAAATGCAGCCTTCAGCAGTACACATATCCATGAAGAATGGTGCATAACTATTGATGTGCAAAAGAAGCAAAGCAAGGTTTATGGTCTGGGATGCTTGGGCAGTGGAGAAGGATGGGTTGTCACTCCATGGTAATCTGCATTGTAAACTAGTCCTCCTTCGTCATCATCCCCGAGCTCTCCACCAACAGAACCTACTTTGTCTTCTGATTTCTTCATTCCAGAATGTATCTGTTATCACTTGTACCTTTTAATTTCGGCTGTCTTTTTTTTTTTGTGTGTGTTTAAAAATGAAACCTAGAGAAACTCATCAACTAACCTTGTCTTTCTGTTCTCTTGCCAGCTTTGACTCCAGAACACTGAGCTCCTTCCCAAGCTGCCTGCTTAAAATTTGATTTTTCGCTGTTGGAGATGGATAGAAGGGAGGACCATCTATGGATGGCTGGTGGAATTGATATGCAAGCAGAATGAGAGCACAGAAAAGTGCCACACAGAGCAGTTGCTTCATGTTGGTGGTTCAAAGAATGTCCTCTTAGGGTGGGGAGGAATAAATTGTGGAGGAGTGGGCAAGTCCAAATGGAAGGTGAGACATCAATAATTGAAGAAATGGGAACAGAACATGGTTGTGGTCATGCTCTGGATCCTCTTGTACCTATGAAAGGGAGGCAGCACAAGGCACCCAAACTGTTCTTCATGTCTCTTGTCTGTGCTATCCTCTGACCTCTACCTACTTTACCCCATATGCTGGTAGATAAGTTGTGCCAATGCATTTGGCTTATGCCAGGACATAGGTTTCAGATCTACCTTTCAGCTTCCATGTTCTTATCTCTCTAAAGGTTCTATTAGGACCGAATTTTCAAAGTTAGGCATAACTTTTTAAAGCATGCTTGCATGTATCTTATGGTGAAATGTGTGGGTGTGGATGGTGAAGTTGATGTATTTCTCTATTTGGACTGACAGGGACCATGATGTATCATGGGTATTGAAGACAAAACGAGACCATTCACAGAAGATGCCTTTGTCCATGCCTTTGTCTTCTACCAATCACAGAGGAGCTATCACGGTCTGTGACACTGAAGTCTTCGCATACGGCCAAACTTGATGTTCTAATTATTGGCAGGGACAATGGCCTTTTAGCGAGTCCCGTGAAGGAACGCAAATTGTGGAGTGCATTCTTCTTTTTTATCTGGGAGAAGAGTAAGCCCCAATCCTGGTCTTATGTGGGATGTTGGATGTTTTTACCTATAAAGCTATTATTTTCTATAGCTTAATTCAGATTGTTGTATTAAAGTCAAGGGTTGGAAGGGAAAGAGATGACTTTGATAACTGGATTTCAGGTACAGAATGTACCCCATGCATGTCATTAGGTTTTTACTTTTTGGATTAGGCGAATGCCTGTTTTTGGATAGCATATGACCGCAGCGTTTGGAAATCTACCAAACTTGATGACATTTTGGTGCTTCACTAGATTGCCAGGCCAGACCACTCCAGTAAAAATTCTCTTCTTTAGAGGGGTGGTAGCTCCCCAACCAGTTGCTGGCAGACCTAAGCATACACGCATTAGTTGAATGCTTTGATGGCTTATTGTTGTGTTGTTCTTTTCCTCCGTCTTGCCCTCCTCCTTTTGAAGCTTTCAAGCATCAAAGTAGGGTTGGTGGCATATCATTTCATTGCTCACAGTTTTAAGGTCTACAACTGCTCTCATTCTGTTGCAAGTCAATAGAACGGAGTCCAAGACTTGTAAAAGAAGAGGCTGTTGGAGAAGAGAAAAAACTAGAGAAAACGGAGAGGCGTAAAACCAAAGGACACCCGGGTCTCCCGGATTGTAATGGTCATATTAATATTTATAGGAATACAAACGAATGACTCTTCAGTACCCACCACTACATTAATGACAAACTTAACCACACACCAGAGTAACGTACTATATAAAAATAACTAAACATAATTAACACAAGTTTATTTTCTCAACAGAGGCTCTCACTTGCATTATTATAAATGCACCATCCAAGACTCAAATCCCACATGTTTAACTGCTAAACATAAGGGTACGCAAGTTCATTGGGACAGCCTCACTTCTATTTGGGTCCAATTCTCATCTCTACGAATATAACTTTATTGCACTTGGTCTTTATTTTTTATTAGACCTAACCATTGGAAAAATACAGGATTCCCAGCCTGGACTTGGACTGGAGAGGCCCCCTCTCCAATCCAAAGTGAGATAGGAAAGAATCCCAATGTATAAATAAATCATTTTTTACGAGTCTACTGTTGCTTGAGAAAGTCGATCCCCATAAACTTAAATCATTGACTAAATACTAGTGTGTTAGGATCCCATTGTCACGGAAATGATGGTGAAACCTGAAAGGAACCTAAATTTGATGTCTGAACTTTTGAAAATTTACTATTGGCTTATTTTTTGACAGAAGATGAGCTATTTGGAAATTCTCCAAAGCTAGGAATCTAAAGACTTGGACCGAAGGAGGTAGACCAGTGGCATGTAGACTAGTTAATTATGCCTTCTATTTTACGCTGTGGGGAAGAATCAAGTGTTACACATGCAAACAGCCAAGTTTATTTAAACAAAGAAAATACATGGAAAGAAACTTTCTTATATTGCAATATGTCCAGCTTAACTTACATGCTTCCATTGTGTGATATATACCTATGTAAATGCTCATCAACAGACTGGAAAACGCAAGATCTGGCTGGTTCCAGGTTTCATATCAGGGATTGCCATGGGACTGTGATAGTGGCAGCGGCTATTCTGGTTCCACTTGGCTCCATAAGGTGGTGATCAGCTAGATCCTTTAATGATGTCTACTTATAAAGTTTTTACACATTGTTGGTCGCAAACTTCGGATGAAGAAGAAGGGTTGTAGTAGAAACTATAGTCACATCCTATCAATATAAATCCAATAAAATAGAGCAGAGAAAAGAAATCATGTAGCTCATCCTAATTAATTTGGAATTATGACTTTTTTATTGTTGTTGAAGTTTAGAGTAGGGGCTCATCTTTACTTTTTTTAGATATTAGGATGCTGGCTTCTAGGTAGGTCACTCTCTTATTGGTTGAATTCGAGTCTTCCCCAACCAGTGACTGATTTTGTTCACAGGGACAACTTCCTTCTCCATTCCCTTGACATCGTATAGAGCGTTCTTTCACCAAACAAATAAAAGACTGAAAAATTTAACGACTCTACATTCTGATGTATATTATAGTACAAGGTATATAGTTGTTAGACATGATGCTTCTGTTTTTTGGTTAGAAAATGTTAATCGGCTCCATGATAAGGATAGAAATAAAGATAAATCTAAACTGATATGTATAGAAATAATTAAAAAAATATAATTATTTGTAATTTGAATGCCGATTTAGTCCCGAATAGAACAAGATGAAAGAAGAAAATTTATGTAGCCAATTCCATTTAGTTAGGAAAAGGCTTAGATGAGTTGAATTGAGTTTAAGAAAATGGTAACCGACACGGAATCTTAAGAAAGATAGCTGTCGGCTCATGCATAAAGATAAAGCTATATATAGGCTTTACCAGACACATAATCTACTTAGATTATTTCGTTCCAAGAGAGCAAAGTATCTAACAGACATAGATGGGATAAAAGCTATCCCCTCTCTCTCTCTCTCCCCACACACACGCACGCACTTCCTTTTCAGTGGATTCCTCTTTATCTTCTGTTTGGATGGAGAGAAAACTAGGAAGAAAAGAAAGGAGAAAAAATAGGAGAGAAAATAAAATTTATCTTATTTGGATGGAGAGAAAAGTCGGGAGGAAAGAAAATTAGAGAGAAAATAGAGGAAAAAAAGTGATGGGCCCCATATAAAAGTTCTCTCCGACCGGAGAGATTTCAGAGAGAAAACTCAAAATATTTTCATTTTTTTTTTCATTCAATATTGATCCTTCCAAAAAACAACATATGCATTTTTTTTAATCATCTATAATAAGGATATTATTGTCATTGTAAATTATCAATTTTCTCTCCTCTCTATTTTCCTCCCACTCATCCAAACAGAAGGAGAGAAAATATTTCTCTCCTTCCAGTTTTCTTTCCTCCAACTTTTCTCCTCCCAATTTTCTTTCCTCCTACTTTTCTCTCCATCCAAATAGAGCATTAGAGTCTCAAAAGTATCTAGAATTTATATCCCAATTTTCTTCTATCAAATATTCTTGCGGTTAAACATTTATTCTGCATCCTTAAAAAAGCAACACAAAAGAAAAAAAAAAACGTGGTGTTTGATCTTCTCAGTGGATCACCTGTTTACTTATGCGGATAAAGTTTAAAGGAATGTACAAAAGCAAGTCGTGTGAGTGAAGCAATCAAAAGCGAGGATGAATTCACCGCCCTTCCATGAGAGGATGATGGAAGAAGCACGGAAGTTGGAGGTCCACATCAAACTTTACACAGCACCAGTTGAAACTTTGGGAGGTGAATCCACAAGGAGATGGGCTGACGATAGATGGATTAACCCTTTTGCGCTTCTTCAAGTCTTATCACGGCACCAACGTCTCTACCGTGGTTTGACAAAGATGAATTGCTAGCTATCTTTGAAAAAAGCATATATCCTTGACCTCTCTTAATTTTGTTTGTAGATGCCTACCAGTATCGTGAAACTTGGGAACAAATTATTTCATCATCTTTATACATGAGATCATTACCTTTTACTCTTTTTACCTCCTCCATAAAGTGGAGAAGTGGTGGGCAAAGAACTTATATTTTAATCGAGAGGGCTGCTCTTAAAAGCTAGCCGGACACGGACACTATTAGATTTTGTTATGACTGGCCTACCTCCTTTACTTATTATATATATATATATATATATATATATATATAGAACATGTTTTCATGACTATAATATATTACAATAAATTAAAAATATTCTCTAATATAAAATAAATGCCGGCTGGAATTTAAATATGTGCAAATTATTTAAGAAATTCTCTAAAAGCATATATTTCTCTAATAGCCAAAGGTCTTGTCAAGATAACAATCGGATATTATAAAATAATAGGTAAAAATCTCACCCAATATATTAGCTACATATTGCAAGTTAATAGCCATATATATATATATATATGAGTCTTTAGAAATGTTCTTTGCTTAAGGTTTTAGAAAAAACTTCAGCAATTTGATTTTGAGTGAAAAAAAGAAGTTGGATCACATCACATTGGAGTTTTACATGAACAAGATGATGATCACTTGAAAGGTGATTTATGTGCTTGTGAGAAATGATTAGCAACAATGTGAAGAGCAACTTGATTTGTCACAATAAAAAGGTGTGACTATGGTAAGAGAGACTACAAGATCCTTTAGTAATGAACGTAACCAAACAATCTCATAAGTAGTAATACTTATAGCATGATATTTAGCTTTAGCCGAAGAGTATGAAATGATAGATTGTTTCTTATTTTTTTCAAAAAATGGGTTCAAACATAGAAAAATACAAAAATCAATAATAGAGCGATGTGTTGTTAGATAATTGCCCAATCAGAGTCATAATAGATAGCAAGTTGGAGGGAAGCAAGTTGGAGGGAACTAGTGGAAGAGATTAGAATACCTTGGCTAGGAGTTTTCTTTAAGTAGCACAACAATTGATGAGTAGTATTAAGGCGGAGCTGATGAGGTTGATGCATAAACTAACTTAGAACATTGATAGTGAAGATAATATTTGACTTGATAATGGAAAGATAAATGAGTCATCCTACAAAATAAGGATAAATTGAAGGATCAAAAAGTAGTTTATCCTTAGGGTTATTCAGTATAAGATATTGCTTTATGGGATAGTCAATAGTTATTACATCAGCAAAACTTGCATCCTAAAGCATACTAAGAATTTTTATTTTTATTTTTTTGCTCAAGTAAATATCATGCTTGGATTGAGCCACTTCAATGCTAAAAAAACATCTAAGAGTCGCAAGTCTTTAATATGAAATTACATGCAGAGAAATTGTTAAACATGATTAATAATTTACTTTTTTTTTTCATTAACATAACATTGCCATATACTAAGATGAAGATAAATGAAGAACCATGGTGCAATGTAAAAAACGAGTGGCAAGCCTGGAATTGAGTAAAACTAGCATTTAATAAAGTAGAAGAGAATTTAACAAACTAATTTCTTCATACTTGCTTCAATCTATGAAGTTACTTATGAAGCTTGCAAACTAAATTGTTCTCCTCTTACAAGGATGCTCAAGTGGTCATATCATAAATGTTACATTCATTGTAAAATCTTTCATGAATATGGTAGAAACTCAATTTGGCATTCATATTAAACTCTTTTTTTTTTGTTACAAATGGGCGATCACACCAGTCTAGCGTGAGTCAAGCCCGACATATCGGAGTACAATATCTGGGATAAGACTATAGGACATAAATCACCCGATCTTCAGGACCAAAAACCAGAGTGCTGGGCCCCGGACAGCTACCCAATCAGCCGCTGAGTTAGTTTCTCGGTAAATATGCCAAACCTGGACTCTGGAAGCCTGATGGAGCATAGAGACCTGATGTCGCATAGCAAAGGGTTAGAAGACAAGGGGTCGTCGGAATCCTGCCGGAGCCAACGCACCACTGTAGTGGAGTCCCCCTCAATAATAAGATGGCGAAAACCCAGACTGCCGATAGCATAAGATATGCTAGCCCATGCCGCATATAACTCGGCAAGCAGCACTGACAGGTCAAGAGAACCAAATCCACCAGCCGCAATCATCAACTCGTCAGAATCTTGGATCACAAACCCCGAGCCAGCCAGTCGACTTTGGACACTATCATCAAAGTTGATTTTGACAGATCCTAGTGGAGGGGGTTCCCAGGAAACGAAGACCGTATGCCGCGCGCTACCGAGGCAGCAGGGGAATCCCAGATGCTAGGTCTGTCAATATCAAATCCTGACTGGTGGATCATGTATTCGTCAGAGAGGGATAGAGCTGTCCTAAGGATCTTGTGGGGGGGTCACTTTTATCAGAAAAAAATTTCCTATTCCGAGCCAGCCAAACCTGATAAGCAATATAAGCAGCTGAAGATCTCAATCGAGTTGTGCCCCTTTGCCGGCCCTGCCAAATCATCCTTAGAAAAGAAGAATGACAAGAGCCACTGCTTTCAACCCAGGAGTGATAACCTGCTATCTGCCAGACTAATCTAACACTGTCGCAAGTGAAGATAGCATGGTTAACTATCTCCTCCTCCACCCCGCATAGCTGGCACATAGGTTGGATCATCAAACCTCTACTCGAGAGCAGAGAGCAGGTTGGAAGGCAGTCCCAAGCCAGCTTCCAAATGAATAGCTGCACTCTATGGTGAATGGAAAGCTTCCAAATCCAAGAGACATCCCGTAACTGCCTAGGCTGTAGCTTATACTCCTGAATAAGATCCCTAGTTGGAGCACGAGTAGTATAGGATCTCCTCCAAAGTCTGGTGTCCGGAACTCTGCCCGATATAAGAGGGATGGACAAAATATGCTGGGCTAGCTCTGCCCCAAAAAGAGTGGCAACACGGGAGGTATGCCAGCCAGTGCAATCCTGAACAGTTAAGTCAATAACTCTCGTGCCAGACGCAATGTTAGTGCTCATAAAAGTAGGCCAGCGAGACAATGGAATATCAGCCAACCACGTATCTCTAAGCACATCAACAGAAGCACCATCACCAATCATCCACGAGACACGAGGTAGCACAACCGCAGCATGATGACACACCTCTTTCCAGAAGAACGAGCATGCACGAGTAGGCTGGGGAGGTGTGTAAGAGGACCAATCACCATACTTAGCACGCATAAACGAGCTCCATAAATAGTCAGGATAAAGCAAGAATCTTGTCGCGTGCCTAGCAGTCAGCGCCTCCCTTCTCACAGTGAGGGAATGAATCCCAAGCCCTCCCTCCGATATTGGCATACAAACACTATCCTAAGCCACCAGGTGGATCCCATGGCCATCCTGCATCGAACCCCAAAGGAAATCTCGAAACCATCTCTCCATCTACCTCAAGCAAGTCACCGAAATGGCTGCATTGGATAGAATGTAGAGAGGAAGAGAAGTAAGCACAGAGTGAATAAGGGTGAGTCTGCCCATCATAGATAACTCAGTGACCTACCATCCATCCAAACGAGCCCTGACCCGGCGCTCAAGATCAAGGAAATTAGAACACCGTGGCCGTCTCCCTGTAATCGGAATGCCTAGATAGGAAAGCCGATCAGCCTGAGCAGAGATCCCCAAAATAGACTTAATGGTCTGCCTCACATGAAGGTTGGTCTTCGGGCTGAAACAAATCATAGATTTATCAAGGTTAATTTTTTGTCCAGAAGCCCTGCAGTAAGACTGAATCACTGACTCAAAAGCTGTCGCATTGCTGATAGTGGCTCTTCCCACCAAGATACAGTCATCAGCAAAAAGCAAATGAGATAGCGATGGCCCATGGGAACCCGCACTATAGGGGACGATAGCAGACGCCTGTTGAGCTTGATGTAGAGCCCTAGACAGAGCATCAGCAGTGAGGATGAACAGGAAAGGTGAGAGCGGACAACCCTGCCTGAGACCAACAGCAGACTGGAAATAGTCCGTATGGCTGTTGTTAACAATGATGGAGAAGGATGGCCGTTGAATGCATGCCCTAATCCAGGCTATAAAAGGCTCAGCAACCCCAAACTCCTGAAGAGCTCTATATAGGAAATCCCAACTCACTATATCATAAGCTCTTTCATATCCATCTTAATAGCCATTAAGCAGTGACGAATAGGAGCCCTGTGGAGATCATGCATAACTTCTTGAGCTAAAAGAACATTATCAGAAATGCACTGCCCTCTGAGAAAAGCCCCCTGCTCAGGAGAAATAATGCGGGGAATAACCACTCGCAGCCGAGAAACCAGGAGCCGAGCACAAATCTTATATAAAGTGGTGCAGAGACTGATAGGGCAAAAATGCTGAGGCTTGGAAGCATCAGGCCGCTTCGGTACCAGGGCTATAAGGGTCCGATTCCAATTAGGGGGGATGGAGTTGGCCTGAAAGACAAGCTGGATGGCCTGGAAAACATCCTGTCTCACAATAGCCCAATAGTAACGAAAGAAGAAGGGGGGAAACCATCAGGTCCCGGGGCCTTATCAGGACCCAGATTCCATAAAGCCTCCCTAATCTCCTCAGAAGAAATTGGTCTAGTAAGATAGTCGTTCTCAGCCTCAGTAACCTTAGAGAGGGTGGGAACAGAGCACACAGGGAACCCATCCCCTAAAATCTTAGTCCATCGAGAATGAGAAAACTGAAGAAGCTGGTCCCCAATAGCCTCACTGTTTTCCTGGACATTACCCTCCTCATCAACAAGTCACCGAATCCGATTCGCCGCTCGATGCTTCATGGTAGCCTGATGGAAAAATCTAGTGTTCTGATCCCCCTCCTTGATCCACTGAATATGGGATCTCTGCCTCCAATACATCTCCTGCTGCCGAAGGAGGGAGTGGTGGAGAGCAAGGCTAGATCGAAGAGCAGTAAGGTCAGAATCTTGCAAACAGCCACGCCGATCTTCCTTGTCCTAAAGAGAAACAATAGTGTGCTTAGTTGTTCAATCTGCTGAATAATATCACCAACCTCTTCTCTATTCCATCTGGACAATCGACGCCTAGCCAGCTCAAGACGTTGAGATAATCTATAAGTGGCACTCCCTCTAACAAGAATACGCCAAACCTGAGCAATTAAGGAGCGGGCAGCAGAATATGAAGTCCAAAATTTCTCAAATCTAAACTGACCCCTTCTTTGAGCAGCTACATCAGTGGAGATTAGGAGAGGGCAATGATCGGAGGCAATCCTGGAAAGATGTGTAACAGTAGTAGAAGGGAAGGATCGAATCCAATCTGTCGAGGCAAGAACCCTGTCCAGCCGTTCCGACACTCTAGCAGAGCTATGATGGTTATTGCACCAGGTGAATTGGGCTCCCTGGAACCCCAAATCCAGCAGATTGGCAGAAGCTATGAAGGTCCGAAACTCAGAAATACCAGCAGTCTCCACAAACTGCCTATCCCCCTTCTTCTCATTAGCTTCCAAAATACAGTTAAAATCACCAGCACACAGGGCAGGAATGCCCTGAGAAAGCAGAGACAGGATCTCATCCCAAAGAGAACGGCGGATCCGGAAATCGGTACTAGCATAAACACCATACAAAAGCCACGGGGCCAACGAGCCTTCAGATATAACAAGGGCAACCTGCTGACCACATAGATGAAAAGCATCAACTCTAATATCAGCAGGCCTCCACAAAACCATAATGCCACCAGATAGACCCTCCGACTCTATCGCATAAGAAGACCAAGATCTAGATAACTGTCTTCTAACATAGGCCAGACTATCGCCAGACAAGCGGGTCTCCAACAAAATACAAATATCAAAATTATGGAGCTGCATCAGCCTCCCAAAAGAGGAGCAAAACAAAGGTTTCAGGGCTCCTCTAACATTTCATATAAGGATCTTCATTCTGAAGGGGGGGACCAACCAAAACCCCGACATTTCCGTATCAGACGAGCCACTTGCAGGGATCACTCCCTCCAAAGGACACTGATCCTGACTATCCATGGCCTCTACAGTGACCTTTGGCTGGATGGCCGTTCTGAGTAGTGCAACTACAGAGTCATGGGACCGATCTTCCGCCAGCATCATCTGGGGGGCCTTAGTGGAAATCGCTGAACCCTGAATCTCCGCAATCCGACTAATCTTAGGCCCACCACTCTGGAAAGTCACAGGCCCATTCATCACCTCAGACACTGAGAGAGCCAATGAGGAATGCACCACACTTTTACTCGGGAGTTTCCCTTTTCCTTTTACAGTTTTTGAAACAACCCTTGGGGCCAGAGTTTCAATAGGACGGGCCCACTTCAGTGGGCCCGGATTAGCTTCTTTGCGGGCCCTCGGTCTACCAGCCGAATTGTCATTCCCTAATTGGGCAAAGGGGTTGATTGGATTCAAAGGGGCCTGCTTCAGAGGAGTTTCAGCCTCATGAGGACGTTCAGAAAAAATCGGCACGTCACCCTCCATCTCAGCCAAATCAGCCACCCGGGTCAAGGCCACAGCAACAGACCCATCCCCTGGAGCACTGTGCCCGGCAGCTGATGAGCCCTGGATCTCCCCCGACATTGCCTCCCTGTTACCTTCACCAGAGTTCACAGTTGAGCCAAATCCAACAGGCCCAGCCACCGCAGCTCTTCGGACTCTTCGGGCAACCTTCTTCGGAACTTGCCAGCCCTCAGGAGGGGCAGTCGCAGCTCGATGGGTCGACGAAGAAGGAGAAGTAGCCGAAGATAGAGGGGGTCACCGCCGGCAGAGTGCAGCCATCCACGGCCCAAAAACTGGGCTATCCGATGAAGATGCATCAGTTGGAGAAGAGAGGCAGCTGCCCGCCAGATGCACCGAACCACAGTGAGCACAAATCCCCTCCAGGTGTTCGTAGACAAACTGCTGCCAGAATGGCAGAGCAAAGCCGCACACCCTCGCTCCCGGCCGCAGAGGTTTGGTCAGGTCCACCCGGATGCAGGCACGGGCAAACCCCCCCCTCCTCCTATCCCGTGTCGCAGCGTCAATGAACTGGAAAGATCCAGCAGCAGAGAGGATTGATCCAATGATCTCCTCAGACCAGAATTCAATTGGGAGAGATGGTAGTCTGATCCAAAGCAGAGAAGTTGCCATGGCACCCTCCGACGGCACAAACTGAGGATGCTAGTCCTCCACCATGATCACCTGACCATTGGCCATCCATGGCCTGCCAAGGGCAATCTGTTTTGCTGATGGGTCGGAGAACCGAAAGAAGTAGTGGCGGTGGGCCAAGCTAACGGACTCCACATCACCGGCAATCCTTGTACGGCGGAACTCCCGCACGATTGCATCAGCCGAGATCCAGCGGGAAAGAGACCGAGCAATCACCGCTCTCTGACTCCAGTCCGAGGTAGCCTCCTCCAAAGTCCTGGCCGGAACCTGGATCACCTCCGGGAATCGCCGTTCCAAGGCCTCGATCTCTGCCGGAGAAGGTGAAGAAGCCACCCACTCAAACCGGTTATCAGTTCCCCGATTCCACTCCCTAGCCTCCCTCCTACCTCCATCCGAATCGACTGGAATGACATTCGGGTTGGAAGGCATCATCGCCTGGAAGCGATCAGACTGGCACCGACGATCGCCGAAGATCAGCACCAAGAAAGAACGGAAGCACTAATCTTGATGCACACCCAAACAGAGCACGGAGTCGCCTGAAGCACGAATTTTGCTAATGCTTTTTCCAGCAAAGCTTGTTTTCCCCCCTTTTTTCGAACTAGATTTGGGAGGGGGGATATTATGAGTTTAGTCTTTTAAATGCCTTTATAGATAAGGGCACTATACCATGCTTGGCTTTGGAGTTAAATATGCCTAAAACCTCTAGGTAGAAGCAATCAAGACCTGTTTACCTAATTAATAGGAAACCTTCTCTTACTCTTAATCAAAAATTTCTATTTGGATATCTATAAAAATTTCATTTGTTATGATCCACATAAACAAAGTATTTATATTTCTAAACCCATCACATTCTTTGAAAATATATATTATTATTTATCTTTACCATCACACTCTATTCAATCATCCTCATTGACATTATGATATTTACCAAATTATTTCGATACATCAAAATCTAGTGGTTCATATTCACACTCAAATTTGAATAATGATTATAGTGAAGCTTCTTGATTAGTGGCTATACCTATTTCTCCCCTGATTATTGAAATTGACCCTAATGTTCCTAAACTTTCTTTTGAGCCTATTGAACCCACCATTACACTTATGATTCACACGTCATTCCATACCTTTAGGTATGATTATTCATTTAAAAGATATGACACCTCATCATGTTTACTTACCACTTTACACAATATATTTGTTCTATCTTCTTATAAGTAGTAGAACAAAATATTGAAGAAAAGCAATGAATAAAGAATTACAGGTACTTAAAGAAAATTAGACTTAGGATTTTTGTCCATTACCTCCAAATTGATAACTTATTGGTGCCAAATGGTATTCTTAATTAAGCGCAAGGTAGATGGTATCTCTAAAAGGTATAAAGCAAAACTTATTGCATAGGGTTATAAGCATGAATATGGCATTGATTATGAATAAATATTTGTTTAAGTTGCAAAAATAACTTTGATCTATATGGTTTTAGCAATTGTTTCTATTCGTCACTGGTCATTGCACCAAATGGATGTTAAGATTGTGTTTCTTTAAAGTGATATCAAGAAAATAGTATATATGAAGCCTCCTCCATGTTATAAATTGCTTAATTCAAACCTTATACTTCACAAATCTTTGAATGTCCTAAAATAGACTTCTCGGGCTTTATTTGAAAATTTTCAATCCACTATTTGTAGTACTAGATTTCACCAAAGTTTATATAATCATTTTATATTTATCTGCAACACTTCAGCAGTTAATTATTTTATTATTTTATGTTGATGATATAATTATTACCGAAAGTGATGATGCAGGTATTTTTGAACTTAAACAATTACTTCATTTATCTTTTTGTACAAAGGATATTGGGGCTTTTAACTTATTTCTTGGGCTTTAAAGTTAAAATAACTTCAAAAGGCTTGAAACAAGTATATGGAGGACATCATTTGTGATGCAAATCTTAATAAATGATAAAATTGCGTTTATGCCTATGGAGGAGAATGTCAAGTATAGTAAAGATGATGGCAAGACCGGTTTTATATTCAATGTATTATCATTACCCCATTGGGAGTTTGTTTATCATACTATAATCAAACTAGAAATATCCTTTGTTGTCCATGTTCTTAACTTTTGTGTTGGATCCTCCATCAACTTCACTTAGCTGCATCAGACCACATCATTTGGTATCTTAAGTTATACATTGTTAAATGACGTCTCTTATTTTCTTCCTTCTGTGATCACTTATGCTCATTTGAACTCATTGATAATAATTGGGCTGGATTCCTAGATTCATATGGTTGGTGTATATATTTGGGAGACTCTATGTTATTTTGGAAATGCAAGAAGGAAGGTCGTGTTTCTAAATTATCCGTTAACGCAAAATATCATTCAATGTTTGTAGAAGAATGTTCTAAAATTACTTAGCTTTGTGGGCTCTCTAATAATTTTAGTGTGCACTTGGAAGGGGAATGAAAAGTACCTAATAAATTACCTTCGACTACTGAAAAAAGGGTTTGATGAAGGAGAAGGTCACAAGAAGGAGCGTGTTGGCTCCGATACCTTATTAGATTTTACAATGAGTAGTCTACCTACTTCATTCATTCATATATCCAAGAGTATATACGGAGCCTTGGAAAATCTATGCCCATTATTAGAGCATATTACAATAAATTAAAAATATTCTCCAAAAAAGTTAAATGAAATTCAAATATGAACAAATCATCCAAGATCTTCTCTAATGCCGGAAGATCTTATGAAAGTAACAGATCGATGGATATATATTGCAAGATAATAGCCAAAGATCTAGCAAGATAACAGCCAGGTATTATAAGATAAAAGTCAGATTTAACAGCCAAATATTGTAAGATAATAGGCAGATCTAACAACCAGATATCATAATTAGATAACAGTCAGATTTCTTTGTCCCGTGTGATGACCGATTGACTGCTGCCTTGTTTCATTAAACTGGCATCCTCTTCAACCAGTAAACTTATATTAAACTGTAGTCTTTCTTTGAGGGAAATTGTATGAGGCTGAAGTTCTGGGTTTCTCACCTCTAACCTTTCAAAAGTTCTGGGGTAATATATATCACCTTTAGACAGTGCATGAGTGCTCGTACTCTTGTTCAGAGGCTCGTTCACAACTATGTCGGCATGACCCAGAGGTGATGTAACCTGAGATGGTGAGCAGTCTCTTCTCCAGGTGGGCTCACCCCACAGATGTCCATGGATTCTAATGTCCCAAAACAATATTGTCCAACTACCAAGAGGGAGGACATTACTGTACCCGGGCCATGGAAAGACACAAGAATTACATATATTTGACGAGGGTTACGTGAAGAAAGGTCTGGTCAACATTCAAAGAGTCCAACCCTTCTGCTTTCAAATTTCTGAGGCCAATATTAATGGCCCCAAATTTTCTTAGCTCATCAAACCAATCCGCATACCGAGTAGGCAGCCTCTCCTTATCGTTTGTCAAGTCAACATGCATGATCATATCCACAATAAAAAGAGATTAACGAATACAAATCTGATGCCTTTTTAAACCAGAAAAGTCATTAAGCCATCCGTATGAGTCCAACAATATTTGATGCAGTGATCAGTTGATACGATAAGAATAACGAATAATTATATATAAACATGCACATTTACGAGATATAGACCGCATATGTTAAATCTTCAAGGAATCTCTTTATCTCTTTTTTTTTTTTCAAATAATTATAGATAAATATAATAATGGTCATGGTAGCCATTATTTGTGCAAATCTGTTTGAGCTGCTTAATTAATTTCTAAATATTATCATTTGTTGTTACAGAAGAAATGAATAGTTAGCAAACAAAAAATATCACATTTCAGCCAATAGCTATTAATTTAACAAAAGATTATATTTTCAGCTAGGATAGATAATTCAATTGTTTAGACAATATACAATCATTTAATAATGGCTGTTATTCCAAAATAGTGGCTACATAAACTTCATAATATAAATTAGTTATAATACAGATGCAGATGTATGTGATGGTTAAAATTTTGTGGATATTAGCAAAGGATTATGGGCCACTGCACCAATAAATCTCCATGCCAGCGTCTTAGGATGAGATTAGGCATGAAAGAAAAAGAAATTAGGATTGCTAAATATGATCATCAGCAAAGAATCTTAAAATTATTTGATTGGAGGAAAAGGAAAAAGGTGTGTGACTGGAGAAATTGTTAATAGAGAAATTTTATTAGGATAATTATGAGAATCAAAAGTTTAAGAAATACTCTGATCGATCGTGTTATGACTTCTACCATTAGAGACATGGAAATTAATACATCACTTCTTTTAGAACTTAATTTGTTGAAATGGTTGACGGACCTTCAGCGATAAGGAACATATATTTTTGCTTTAAATTAACGTTTGTAGATTTAAACCCTTTTAGATAGGAAAGATGGTGTTGTTTTAAACCCTCATATTATTAATTATAGGGTGGACAAAACTGTATCGAATCCAGGGCATACGTTAAATAAGCGGGTCCCACTTCGAATCCAACCACGTGTTGACCAAGTGGCCCGGTCCAAGTTCCAATGTCTTGTCCTCTTGTAAACTGAGAAATAATTTAAAGGAAACTATTCGCTTTGACTAATTGCTCAAGGAGGAATTGGATTTTTGAGTCAAAAACTATGCTTTCTCACCGGAAACGGGCAGGTATTAATGCTGTATCTTTTCATGTTGGCACGTGCACCTACCACCATATAACACTAACACGTGTGGGATTAGCATCGTTTGCTTGGGGCCAGGGCTGGCCATGGGGTCCCACCAGATCATCTTTGTCAATGACCGGAGTCCATCTAAATATAGCCTTAAAATTGGTAGTAATCATGAGGCCAGGGGCACTTCGCAAATTTCAATTCATATCCTCATTGGAAAAATGGAAAGGAGAGGGAGATCGAACTTGTCACCAGCCTTTATTCATTTCAATCTACAGCAAACAACGACTTCAGAAAGAAAGGAAGAGTTTGTCACCAGACTATATTAATTCATTTCAATCTACATCAAATAACTATTTCAAAAAGCTGATGATAAACAAATGCTGGAGCCTCCCCCAATGACTCTTCTAAACCAAATATGACCTAATTAATGTTGTATTGGATTGGACTTAGAATTGTTAGCATAATAATTGGATTTTGAGTCACTGGTGACCTCAGCAAGATCATGCCCTTTCCCTAAACCATAGATACTCTAAATATAACTGCATTAAATCACTTAAATTTTTGATATATTAGCTAAGCACCATTCTTTTTCTCATCAAAACTAACTATAAGGTAGAATTCTTTGTAGAGAAGATTTATATATGTTACTTATGAATAATTATCCAATTAATCTTCAGGGTATGAAAGACTGCTAGAATATGATCGGTTAAATGAACTCATATATTTAATACTAGAATGAATGAATTTTCCTGAAGGCTATAATATGATAGGCTAAACTCATGCATTAGATGAACTCATATATTTATTTAAACTAATAGAATTCATACTTTGAATGACTGAAATTTTAAATGAACTTTGAATCTGCCTTGTATAAACCCATGACTTATTTTTTTCTTTGAGCACATATTCCTAGGTGATGTCGAACGGCTGCTTTAGGTCCAACATTATCTAAGCTGCGACATCATATATGATGTAAAATACAAATATTTATCTACTGATTAAATAATTATACCTTTTTTTTATATATTTTATAGGAGGACATTTAGAAATATGTTGTGCCTCTCCCATATATTACTTGAAATACTAGGTTTATATTGTTCCAAGAGATGTCAGGGAAAATTAATAACACTTGTAGTGATAAAATGAAGACCTTAAAAACTTAATTTCTTATTATATTTCATATAATACTTGACTAGTATAACCAGCAAAGGACTTTATCAGTAGACTAACTGTACCTTAATATATTTGCAAACTCATAATAGATGAAAAAAAAAAAAAAAACGTAATCCCTGTAATTGGTATTAGGTTAAAGTAAGCATTATTCACAAACCCAAGGTTATACAATGCACCTCAATTCCTTGGCCATGGTGGGCTGGCACCCAATATTTTCTCTCTAATCATTAAATGCAAGTGGAACACCAGCACCTATCAGTGGGAGGTCATGGATGCGGATGTTATGACCACTAATTTCCCAGAAAAACTAAATTGACAAAGGGCTAAGAAACCGTCCCGAAATTTTCTTGCTGACTTAAAAGAATTATAATCTTTCTTTGTTTTCTATGGTCTAAGCATACATCACGCTGAGATTCTCTCTCTCTCTCTCTCTCTCTCTCTCTCTCTCTTGAAAGCTTTACCCCTACCACCAGCCACACCCATTAAATCCTCCATAATAAAGCACTTTGAAACTCCCCTTCCCCACCTCCCATCCATCTCTTTCCTTTATATATGGCTCTCCCACCCCAAAACCCACACCCCCTTGGCCCTCTTCACCCGCAAAGGCCCTTTCGTTCTACCTCTCATAAAAACACCTGCACCTTTAGCATGGGCGAAGAGGAATATTGCAACACGGGCCTTTGTCTCTCAATAGGAGGAGGAGGAGGAGGAGGTCGTGGGGACTCCTCCTCGAACCGAAGCCGCGACTCCAAGCCTCCCGTTCAGTTCCACATCCTGTTCCCGCCTCTATTGAAAGAAGAAGAGAAAGAAGAAACATCATCCACAGAAGAAGAAGAGCACAATAACCTCTCGAGATTAAATTCCAACGACGAAGAGGACCGTGTCATAGCTTACGAGATGAGAGAAGGAGGCAGCTGCAACAAATTAGGTGGCACGAGGAAGAAGCTCCGGCTCACCAAAGAGCAATCGATGTTGCTCGAAGACAGCTTCAGAGATCACAACACTATTACTTCAGTATGTCCCACAAACGAGCTGGCTTTTTTATCTACAATTCTAATTTTGCACGCTAGCTCTTCCTTCGTGGGTTAACCATCGACGGATTTCATGGCAGGCCCGGAAGCTCTACCTAGCCCAACGCTTGAACCTGAGGCCACGGCAAGTGGAAGTTTGGTTTCAAAATAGGAGAGCCAGGTAACCATAGTTACACCATATATAGTTTTCTCATGCTTTATTATTATGCACCACGAGTTTAAACTTATATGTTGGTAATAACAATAAGGAAGCAATAGATCATATGTATCTTTTTCTTTCTTTCTCTTTGTAATGGATTGGAACTGTTGTTGTTCATAGGACTAAGCTGAAGCAGACCGAGGTGGACTGCGAGTTTTTAAAGAAGAGATGTGAGAGCCTGAGCATCGAGAACCGGAGGCTGAAGAAGGAGTTGATGGAGCTGAGGTCATCGGTGAAGCCCGGTTCGCCGTTCGACGTTCAACTCTCCAGGGTGGCGACGCTCAGCATGTGCCCGTCCTGCAAGGAGATGGCGACCAACAATGCGAAGAGCCAGGCTTTGAACAGCGTCCCTCTAAGCAAACCCAATCGGTACTATACGGGTGTGGCATCAAAGACTATTGAATGGAGTACTGCTTGATCTTTGTAAATAACAAGTCAGTCTAATTCTAGCTTTAGATTTAGATTTCATATATGGATTCCAATAACAAAATGATGAGCAAATTTACGTTCGCTTGTCTTATATATGAAAAGGTGGTCCGAGAATAGGGTCAGAAAAGAAACTACAGTATGAAACGCAGGGGTTTTGTCAAATTTTTATGTGCAGAATATTACACACTTGTTTCAAAAGAATAATTTGATAACACTGTGACTTCGAGTTGATGACACCTGAGCCACGCCAAAACTCTCCAGAATGTTTGACCTTTTCCTAGTATATATTCTTCTAGAAATGGACTCTAGTGCCTTAATCAAATCTCAACAAAAATAGTTAGGCCAAATATGAATGAATTCAAGTACTGGATTTGCTGTCTCCCTGCGTACGAATCAACCCAATTAACCTCATTGGGTTGACAGCATGTGGGAAATGAGATCAGTTCTACAAGGCAAGGGCTTTTCCAAGAAGAAAGCTCGATCTATTGGCAAATTGACCGGTCCCTTCAAATGAGGGGTGAAAACTTTAAATGGGTACTCGCGTCACGAAGGATGTAGACCCCGGGGTTCCACAAGTCAACTCAGCCCCTTAGAATACGGGCTCAATAAGCGTGTTCCCCAATGATGGGTTGGCTAAGTGGATACAATAGACTTTATACAGCGAATCCTCATGGCCTGGGTGTGAAGCAAATTAACTAGTGGTTTTTTGAAATTAAGGAAACTTAAGTTGCAAGATGGGGTAATCATGATGTCCATAGAGTGCTGATTTCTAAACGCTGGTAGGGTCAAATATATTACATGTAGACATGTACATTCACACCCATGTCCTCTAATCTAGATAACGATAGCATTATAAATTGTAAATTATAGGTTTAAATTATTATTTTTAATTAATTAATACCGGTCATCAATTCTTTGTTGACATGACAATTGGCAAATAATTTGGTCGATGTACAACTTGTGAAGCTTAAACTATATATGGATGTCAAACATATAATTTGACGAGAGATATCTATGATGGTTACATGACTTGAACATTTTAATGATAGAAGAGTTATATATGGCCATTGATTACACAAGGCTGAATAGATTGATAAAGATTCATGGACCCAGTTTCAAATAGGGCAGGTCTCATTGTTGAAAACATGAAATTAATTAATATGATGTACATGATGTCTTGTTTTTAATTAGTTACATTTGAAGCTATCGGTATCAAGTAATGTTTCAACTTGTTTGCTAGGACTGTTCCAGTTAATTAAGTAAGTCGTGCGGTTTCTTATTCTTTATTGTAGAACGAATAGCAAAGATTTCCTAGAGTAGGTCGAGCAACAGAAGGACAAATGAGCAGCCCATAATATCTAAACGCACACCTTGAAATTTTTTTTTTTTTTTGGTACAAGCGGGCGATCATACGACACAGGTACGAGTCAGCACATAATGATCAGAATACAATATTTGCTGTTGAACAAAAGGGCATGGATCAACCTGCCTCCACCAAAAGCCTGAATGCTGAGCCATTAATGATGCCACCCAATCGGCCGCTGAATTAGCTTCACGATAGGTATGGCGAATCTGAACTCCATGGGCCTCCTTCAAAATAGCCCATATATCCTGTAAGAGCGGATTGATAGGGGCTTGGGAGCCATTATCCCTCCGCAACCACCGGATAACAGTCATAGAGTCACCCTCAATAATGAGGTTATAAGCATAAAGAGTCCGAACGGCATAGGAGATGCCCTCCCAAGCAGCATAGAGCTCAGTCATTGAAACAGAGGAGTCCAGACTACCAATTCTACCGGCCGCCAATAGGTCGCCCTCCGGCCCACAGATGACAAAGGTAGAACCCGCTAATCTACCATGGACATTCCCATCAAAGTTGATTTTGACAAACCCTGGAGGAGGGCTCCCAAGATATGAAAACCGCATGCCGGTTCGCTGCCGAAGCAGCAGGGGAACCCCAGAGGCCAGATAAGTCAAAACCACCTGAATAGAAGCCATGGGCACAATCCGACGTCAGGGATCTGATTTTTCACATGATCCTATGGAAGGATATACTGCCATCTGTAAAGATAATCTGGTTCATAGACAACCAGATCTGGTAAGCCGTAGAAGCCCAAAGAGCACATTTGTACTGAGAGGCCTTCCGGAGGTCGTCTAAGAAAGAGGAGCACTGAGAGCCCCTATGATCCAATCTACAATAATAGCCAACTGACTGCCAGATTTGCCCCACTCTAGGATAAGAGAAAATGGCATGGATAGTAGGCTCCACCTCCAAACCACATAACGGATAGGTAGGCTGGATAGGCAAGCTCCTCCTTGCAAGCAAAGCACAAGTAGGGAGGCATTTCCATAGAAGCTTCCATATAAAGAGCTGGACCCTGAAGAGGATGGGAAGCTTCCAGATCCACGCAGCCTCCAACGACCCCTGAGACTGAGACCTGAAGATCTTCACAAGATCCTTAGTGGGGGCCCTAGAAAGACAAGATCTCCGCCAAAGTCTGAAATCTATGGAAATACCCGGGATTAGCGGCATGGAAAGGATCCGACGAGAAAGCTCCTCTCCAAAAAAATATGTCACCAACGGGGTACTCCAAGAGGAAGGATCAGAAGAGATCAAATCCTTAACTCTCATACTTTTAGGGACGTCAATACTAAAGAAGGAGGGCTATCGAGAAAGAGGGATGTCAAAAATCCAGGTATCCTGAATAACATCAATGGAAGAACCATCTCCAATCATCCACGAAGTATTTTTCAGAATGGAGCTACCATATCGACAAACCTCCTTACAAAAGGAAGAATATCGACGAAATGACTGTATATGCAAGGAGGAGGCCTAATCACCATATCTCGCTCGCATAAAAAAACTCCATAGGCACTGCGGCTCCAGTATGAATCGTGAGGCATGCTTGGCCAAAAGGGCCTCCCTTCTGACAGCCAAAGACTAGATCCCTAGACCACCCTCCTGGATTGGCATACAGACCCTCTCCCAAGACAAAAGGTGAATACCATGGCCATCCTGCATAGAGGCCCAAAGAAAGTCCTTAAAACATCTCTTAATCCTCCTGAGGTAAGAGATCGGGATGGCAGCATTGGAAAGAAGATACATAGGAAGGGAGGAGAGAACCGATCGAATGATAGTGACCCTAGCCATCATAGATAATCCCATAACCTACCACCCCTCAATGCACTGACGGACCCGCAACTCAAGGTCAGAATAATCAGCACAGTGGGGATGTCTACCAGTCATGGGAACCCCAAAGTACTGTAAGCGGACAGACTGAGACGAGATACCCAGCGAATGGGCTATAGCTTCCCTGGTAGCTCTGGAGGTCTTCGGATTGAAGCAGATAGAAGACTTGGATACATTGACCTTCTGACCCGAAGCCTGACAATAACGCTGGATAATGTCAGCAAAGGAAGAAGCATTGACAGTGGTAGTCAGACCCAGCAAATTACAATCATCAGCGAAAAAAAGATGAGAGATCGCAGGACCCCTAGGACTGGCCATAAAAGGGGCAATACTACGATCAGCCTATGCTTGATAGAAGGCACGAGAAAGATCATCAGCCTCCAAAATAAATAGCAAAGGGGATAAAGGGCATCCCTGACACAGCCCCAATGAATAGTGAAAAAATTCAGTCAGGCTCTCATTAATGATCAGCGAGAAAGAAGGCCTCTAAATGTAAGCCATAATCCACTCGATAAACTAATCATCAAAGCCAAACTACTGAAGGGAGTGGTACAGGAAAACCCAGCTAAGTCTATCACAGGCTCTCTCCATATCCAACTTGACAGCCATAAGGCACTGCCTGGCCGGGGCTCTCTGAAGATCATACATAAACTCCTGAGCGATAAGGACGTTGTCCAAAATACTGTGCCCTCTGATAAACACCCTCTGTTCCACTGCTATAAGACAAGGAATCACCAAGCGAAGACGATCAGCAAGCAAACGAGCACATACCTTATACAAAATAGTGCAGAGATTGATA
This sequence comes from Calamus simplicifolius, assembly GCA_900491605.1. Classification (NCBI taxonomy): domain Eukaryota; kingdom Viridiplantae; phylum Streptophyta; class Magnoliopsida; order Arecales; family Arecaceae; genus Calamus; species Calamus simplicifolius. Next base: position 1,652,553 of record UESW01003845.1, read on the forward strand.
GGCTGAAAATGCTGAGAGAGAAGCATCATTATATTTGGGCACAAGAGTAATAAGTGTATGATTCCAATTAGCAGGGATGACCTTGGCTTGAAAGACAAGATGAATAGCCTGAGCCACCTCCTGACCAACAATGTCTCAGTAATGACGAAGAAGAACGACGGAAATCCATCAGGCCCCGGGGCCTTATCCAGCCCGAGCTCCCATAGAGCCAGTCGAATCGCATCAGCAGTGATAGGTCTGATAAGCATTCCATTCTCCAGAGAAGAAACCTTCCTAGAGTCAGGGACATTGTTGGTGAAGGACTCCGACCATCTGGCCTGAAAAAAGTGAACGAGCTGGTCCCGAATAGAGGAAAAATCCTCATGATAGTGCCCCGACTCATCAGCTAATCTGCGGATCCTGTTAGCAGCACGCCGCTTCAGAGTGGCCTAGTGGAAAAATCTAGTATTATGGTCCCCTTCGCGAATCGACTGAATCCTGGACTGTTGCCTCCAATAGACCTCCTGATGGGTGAGAAGAGAGTGGTACAGAGCAAGCTTGGCTTGGAGAGCAGAAAGGTCAGAGTCCACAAGAACACCCTCCTGATCCTCCTCAGCCTGCAGGGAACTAATATCAGCTTCAAATTATTCCACCTGCCTAACCAAATCACCAACCTCCAATCTATTCCATCTGACCAACCTTCGTTTAGCCAACAAAAGACGACAAGAAAGACGATAAATAGCATTGCCCCGGATAGAAGATGCCAGATCTGGAAAATGATTAACCGGGCCACCGAATATGAAGTCCAAAACTGCTCGAATATGAACTGCCTCCGTTGATAATTATCAATCTTTGTAGAGATAAGAATGGGGCAGTGATCAGAAGCAATCCTTGGGAAATGGGTAATAGTAGCAGAAGGGAACTTCTGAAGCCATTGATCCAAAGCCAGTGCTCTATCAAGTCTCTCCCAAACTCGAGCCGAGCCCTGACGGTTATTACACCGTGAATTGTGACCCCAAAAACCCCAAGTCCAGAAGACCAGCCAAACTGATGAAAGCCCTAAATTCAGTGATATCAGCTATGCCAGTGACCCTTCTACCCCCACACTTTTCACTAGCTTCAGTGATACAATTAAAATCACTAGCAATAATGGAAGGGATGCCCTGGAAAGAAGGGAAAGAAGATCAACCATAAAAGCCGTCTTTCCCGAAAATCAGTACTGGCATATATAGCTGATAGAAGCCAAGGGTTAGAAGAGCCCTTAGAAACAACAAGGCCTAAATGCTGATTACTTTGATGAATAACATCAACCGTAACAGTCGAGGAGCGCCAGATGGCTATAATACCTCCAGATAGGCCCACAGCCTCAACCGCATACAAGGACCAATTACGAACTATCTATCTCCGAAACCAGGCCAGACCATCCCCCGACAACCTGGTTTCTAAAAGAACACAGATATCAAAGTTATGAAGTTGCAGCAATCTGCCAAAAGAGGATCGAAACGACGGCTTTCGAGCTCCTCTTACATTCCATAATAGAATCTTTATTTAGCAAGAAGAGGAAGCTGGGACCCCCCCCAGGACTTCTGCCATAGCACTATCAGGGAGGCACCCAGAAGAGCGAGTGCCATCCTCAGGGATCTATGAAGAGCAGATCATCGGAACTTGGACCTCAGCAGTCCGAGGAGATTGATCAGAGGACCTCGATCCTAGACCCTGGCCCAGGATAGCTGTAGCCGATGGGTCATAGGAAGAGCCTGTAGCCATAAAAGACAGGACCTTCTCCCCCACCATACCCTTGGCTTAACACACAACTGAGGACCCTAGATCAGCATTCAAATGCTGTAGCTCATGGGATTTCACTTGTTTAGCTTTAGAGGTGGAGGCACAGCCTTTTCCTTTCTATTTATCCATTTTAGTAATTAGCCGAGGGGCCAGATACTCCGCCAGACGAGCCTGCTTAAGTGGACCCGGAAAAGCAACGCTACTTCCCAAAGGACTAACTCCACCCGAATCCATTTCAAGAGAAGCAAAAGGATTCTTAGACAGCAAAGATTTGGAGAGATCAGCCCCAGAAACCTAAATCCCTGCAACAGTCGGCACGCCCTCACTCAGACCGGCACACCCAGAGACCCCCGGCACACTCACAGACACTAAAGCAGCCAACCCCTTCTCTCCTGGTAACAAACCCGGAACCTCAGCCTGTATAACATCCACCTTAAGACCTCTTGCACTCCTCCGACGAGCCAGCTTCGGCGGTGCAGCCCACCCCTCAGCCGACAACCCCGGAACAGAGGGCGGCGAAGCCGAGGAACAGAGGACACAGGAACCTCCTCTGACAGCAGTTTCCTCCTAGCCTTCGCCTGTGAGCCCTTAACCACCTTCCGCTGTCGGACTGCAGACATCCAAGGACCAAAGAGGGGAACCTCAGTCGATGGCTCTGCAGCAGGCCTGGCCAATGAAGAGCAACTGCCGTAGAGATCCAGCGATCCACAACGCGGACAAATACCATCCAGTTGCTCGAACACGAATTGTTGCAAACGGGCCATTCATTCCCCTCACACGAGCCCCGGTTGGAGAGGAGAATGAAGCTCAACATGAGCACAAACACGAGCAAACCCTCCTCTGTTCTTCGTCAAGGTAGCCGTATCAGCAAATAAGAACTGTCCGCCGGCGCGATGATCTCTCTGAGAATCTCCTCTCTCCAAAATTCGATCGGTAGATTGACAATCTAATCCACAGGAGAGCAGATGAAATAGCGTCAACCGCTGGGATGAACTCCGGCCGCCAGGCTTCAGACGCTACAGGTTGGCCATTAACCACCCATGGCCGCTGCAACACCATGTCTTAGGCAGCAACATCAGCAAACCGAAAGATGTGGCACGAAACACCAAGCTGAGAGGGACAATCTCGCCGGGGATACCTCCTCGCCGGAACTCCCTGATGAAAGCCTCCACAGGAACCCACCGATGAAAAGTCCTCACCAAAACAGCCCGATGCTGCCATCCCTCTAATTCAGCTTTCAGCTCCACCACTGGAACTTGGACCACATCGGGAAAGTGGACCTTCAATAGTGCCACCTCAGTCAGCGATGGAGAAGAAGAAACCCACTGAAAGCTTGCGTCCGCTGCCCGTCTCCCAGGATTCTGGCCATCGGAACCACCATCCGAAGCCATAGGAAAGAAGGGGGGACAGGGGAGCCAAAACCATAGAGCAAGAACTGCAGAAACGAAGAGGATCACCGGAGATCAGTACGGAAGAAGGCTGGCACACTAATCTTAAAGCAAGTAATACAGGAGAACCAGGAGGAGCTACAGTAACCCAGAGCTACAGTAACTCTCCTTTAAAATATCGTATTTGCTCTCACACCTTGAATTCAAATGGCTATAACTTTTGATTCGGGTGGATTTATGGGGCCATTCAGCCTCACATCATGGCAATCAGGGGTCTTATCTCAAAATCCACCATTTTCATAAGTTTCAAGTGAGTTCCGGCACTACTTGTAATGGCCTCAATTAGCTTCTTTTGCTGTAATTTCTTTGCACTTTCGCCATTTAATTTTCAGTCCAAGTTATTTCCTTATGGGCTGCGTTCCTGTCAGAACCTATTGGAGGCCGTTGGCTACGATCATGAGGTTTAATAAAATTCCCCATATTTATTTCTCTTTTAGAGTGTTGTTATACACTAGTACATATAGGCACCGGGCCGTGCCGCCCATGGACCAACACGGCTCGACACGAACCAGACTATGCTTGGCACGGCATGGTACTGTATCCGTACCGTGCCGAGCTCAAAAATCCAGCTCATCAGCCCGGCACGGCCTGCTAGGGAGAGAACCGAACCTCCGAGGCTTGAAAAATAGCAGCCTTCCTCAGTTCCTCTCCCTTCTCCATTGGTCCAGGCCGGTGGTGTGCCTGCCGCCTCGCCGGGCCTAGAGGCGGCCGGCAACCCCCACCGGTGCTGGACGAGCGTCCGATGGGGGATCGAGCGTGGGAGAGAGAAGGAGAGGGCCAAGGCAGCCCTTCTCTGGGCGGAAGCCGAACCGGCTTCCGCATTGGTCCAGGCCTGGCGGCGTGCTTGCGCCTCGTCGAGCCTAGGAGGCGGCCGATGATCCCCACTGGAGCCGGGCGAGCATCCGATGACGGTCCGTTGACCAGGGTGACCGATCATGCCACCGGCATAGTAATAGCGTCGCGGGAGATTTGGGAGAACGAAAGAAAGAGAGAGAGAGAGAGGAAAAGGAAGGACGATGGCGGCCGGCTCTAGGCCAGTCATCGACGGTCGAACAGGCCCGAGGAGAGGCGGTGTCGACCTGGCCGCGGCACGAGCGCCCCTGGTTCACCTGAACCAGGGGAAAGAAAGAAAGAAAAAAAACAGGGATTGGGGGGGAACCACCTGGGCCTCTGGCCCGGCCCTAATGGGCCGTGCTTGGCCCGGTACGGCACGTGGGCCATGTGCCATGCCGAGCTGATTTTTTTCCTTGACTGGTCATGCCTGGCACGGCCCATCTGAAGGTACGGCCTGGTGGACAGGCACGACCCGTCTGAAGGTACGGTCCGATGGGCCTGAGCCATGCCGTGCTAGGGCCAGTGCTGTGCCGGGCCAATTTTTTTCCTTCACGAGCCGTGCCTGGCACGACTCATCTGAAGGTGCGGCTCAGTGGGCCTAGGTTGTGCCGTGCTAGGCATGGCCCAGTGCCCATCTCATTGTACTTACCTCTTTTCTTTGTTGTCCGACTGTGTTATTCTTGATAATATATTGACAAGATGTATAGCTACCGTGCAGTAAAAGCATATTTTAGTGTGTTATATTCGAAGCTTGAATGGCTTAGGTTCTAGCATAACATATGTTGATCTAGAATTATTATGCTGGTCTTCTCGGGAGAAAAAAATTGTCCAAAAACAGCATGCTTCTAGTTTTAAAGCACAAAAGAAGCACCATTCTAGACCTTCACCCTACTTCAAGAGTAAGTCGCTCTCCTGGTCTTTTCTCATCTTCTGCGCTTTGGCTTGTTTAGGATTATTTGACATCACTTTCTACTTTCTAGCTATCCATTTAGCACCTCTATTTTGCTCAAATAGATTCAAAGGCTCATTTTATGAACTAAATCTTGCCTCTTAACTAGGGACGAGCAATGATTAGGGTAACATGAGAATCAGTACCATCTAGATTTGATGGAGTCGTTTTTTAAACCGATGCCATTTGGCATCGATTTTAGAAGAAAATGTGAAACAAACTTATTGTAAAAATGATGTTAAAATGAAAAACATCATTTCAAATAGCGTTTTTCACTTCTACCTCCTTCCCCCTACTTCACTACATCAGCGGAAAGCTTATGCTGGCGTGGCAGAGGGCCAATTGAAAATCGCCACTTGAAGTGCCGATTTTCTTTGTGTTTTCAGCAACCCGATGTAAGTTATAGGTCTCGGTTTGTCTGCTACTTAAATCCTAGCCCCCTGCTTTCGGGAGGTCAACAGAATTGAGAAAATCGCAAGAGTCCCTTTCGTCCGTTACTTCCTTTGGCCGAAAAATCATGAGCCATTCCCCAAGCAACCTCGGCTCCCAAGACCCCGACATGTTGTCGCCCATATCTGCGCTTTTAAGCTCCCTCTCGTCGGACTGCTCCGCCCTTAGTCCATTCTCCGTGAGCCCAGCCACCGAGACTTTCTTCCCCTCCAGATAGAGATTCACATGCCCTCAATTCCTCAAATCTGGCATTTCTTAGCTTAAATTTAAGAATAATCTCTTTAATTGTTCCCGTGCTTTATTTGGAACAAACGGTCATCAAATAACATTTTTAGTATAGTTTTGATTTATCAACTAGAATATAGTTTTGATTTTATCTTTGGACTTTTTATTTCCTTGAGTTATTTTTTGGTATAAATGTACCTTTCTTTATATTATTTTTTGAAGTGTAATTGTCGAGAGTTTTTTTGAAGTGAAGTTGAGGAGATGATTTTGATGCTTTAAAATTACTAGACCATATCTTACAGTTTTGCTAGAAACATAAATTTAGGGCAATGGGTTTTAATAGAGCTGTTGTATTTTTTGATCTATGTGTAGAGATGAAAATATAGGAGCATAAATAATCATGAAAAATATTTTTATTTTTCTGTATCACCTGGATGCATAAGGATATTGGCATAAGGAACTCGGGGGTTTACAAACCCAACTATAATCAGAAAAGGAAAATGAAAATAAAATAAATTTTTTTGCTTCAATTTTAGCTATGATATCATAATGAAAAATTAAGTGTTTTAGAGATTGGGAAGAGTATAATTAAAAAGACTTGTTTATCTTAATATGTGCCATATGGTTCTTGAAAACTAATATGTGCTAAATGATACTAATATATATATATTTAAATTTTTGTTTGTTTATAGCTGACATTTGATAAATTTTGATCACCTTTTTTTAGATGAAAACTGTAAGAGTTCTGCTCTATTATGATGGATCAATTGAACATGGCTAAAAAAGGATACATTATAATCAACTTCCATGTAAATGTTTAAAATTGAGCACGAAAACACGTTTTGCTGAGTTGGTTGATCGGGTGCATACTGTTCTAAAAATTTTAGTACAAAGATATATCGTCAGATTGATGTGGAGATCTCCAACATTGTATCAAAAATACGTGCTTCATCCAATTGAGAACAACAATGATGTGGAGGACATGTTGACATTTCCCTCAAAAATTTTAGAATATCAGTATATTGAACTATATGTTTTCAAGGATGATGTTCCAGAGCTATATAGTGTTGGTCATACAGAGGATGTTTAGGATAGTTCTCCTATAGCCCAGCAGCAGGAACAGGTCAGGACTCCAGTGGATTTCACAATGATTGAAGGATTTATGCTAGCAATGGAGAGCGATGATGTAGTAAACAATCAGTTCATCACTTATATTCAGGGAATGGAGTTAGACGAGATGATGACTATTGGCCTGAATATGATGACTCAAATGAAGAGCCAAATGAAGATGAAGAGTCATATGGAGATGATATAGTTCATGATACTGGCTTTAGTTCCATTCCTGTATACAATCATCCAGAACCTATTCCAACTTAGGTACATGATCATCAAGCCTTTGTATATGAATAAGTATCAGAATTTTATAATGAGTTAAATTTGCATGATGGCGAATATGTTAGTACTCGAGAGAGTTATCCTTCAATTCTCAATTTTGGGATCCATCAATGACTGAGTTTGCTAAAGGATTATTGTTTAATACTAAAGATGAACTGAAAAGAGCATGTGAAATATATCACATCAAGAATCATCGTACATATAATGTGATGGAGTCAAAGAAATTATTCTGGTATGTGAAATGTGCCTCTTCAAGTATTGTCCAAAGTTGTTAATGAAGGTTGTGTGCTACAAAGTTGAAGAAGCATGGATTTTTTGAGATCATAAGGTATGATGGGCCGCACTCTTGTTTATTCAATAATTTAACTCGGGATAGCAAACATATTAGTTCTCGAGTTATTAGCTATGTTATTCGACACATTGTGGAGAAAGATCTAAGTGTGAATATTGAAGCTATTATAGCAACTATTGCAGAACAATTTTACTATATGATGTCATATTCCAAAGCATGGCATCGAAAGCAGAAGGCATTGATTGATATATTTGGTGAATGGGAACCGTTATATGCAAAGCTTTCTAAATACATGCTTGTACTGCAGAATGCAAATCCTGAAATAGTTGTATGTTGGGATTTCTACAGTGAAGCAAGTTTTTATGTACGTGTCTTAAATTATGTATTCTGGGCATTTCATCCATCCATTGAGGGGTTTCGGTATTGTTGCCCTATGATTTCTATTGATGGAACACATTTTATGAAAAGTATAGGGGGAAGATGCTTATTGCGACAAGCATTGATGCTGATAATAGGATATTTCCACTAGCCTATGCAATTGTAGATGAAGAATGTACTGTTAGCTGGAGCTAATTTTTGCTGAGGCTTAGGAGGCATGTTGTGAAAGATAGAAATGACATTCGTCTTATTTCTTATCGACATCTAGGTATACTAAGTGCATAGCTGATAATAAAAATGGCTGGGCTCCACCAAGAGCTTATCATTGGTATTGTCTGAGACATGCATGCAATAATTTTAACTCAAGATTCTCAAATATTCAGTTGAAAAGAGCTGTATGGAAAGCAGGGAGTGAACATCAGCTTTGAAAGTTTAAATTTAGATGGCACGGATCCCGTTGATATGTTTTGATGTAGTCGAGTCGCATTTGCCGGACCGAGTGCTTCGTCAATTTGGATATCATTAGTCTATACCATGTTCATGCAATACGTCGATATAGCTTCATCAGATTGATCAATGGGGGAGGACAAATGCTGCATGGGACATTATGCATGAGACTCATATTGCAACATGGAATGCATGACGTCAGCATATTATTATGGGAGAGCCTATAGTAGCGGGAGTCTCGTGCACACCCATTAAATGGCCTGGTTTAGGAGTATCACCCGAATATATTTAGGTCATTCTGAGTATCGTACAAGAGGCTACAAAGGGAAAGGAACTTCATTTGAGTTTCTGGTTTTATTTTAAAAACAAAAATTAATATCTTTTTCTTTCAACATCATAAGTTTTCATATGATTTTTTGCTGTCATTTTATATGCAGTATGAGAGGTTTGAATATTTGACTTTGGAGGTTGAGCGGGCTATAGTTGCCCTAGTGAAGGATGAGCGGCTACAAATTTTGAGGAGCGCAAAGGCGATAGCTTATGATACGTTGTCTATCATCGGCATCAGTACATTCGGAGCACACATGCAGTGGCACTCTACCTGGAGGGACCGAAGTCTACACGAGCTGATCTTGATCTAATGATGGAGACATTTCATTATACACCATCACCTTTTTGCATGCGGTCCCCATTAGCACACAAGTATTTGCACAGGAGGGATGCCGAGGAGGATACATCTGCCAGTCGAGATCACACTGCATATTGCATTGATTACATTACTGATGCGAATATCATCGAGATCTATGAGGATATCACCCGATCGTATTTGGATGCTGATATGCCTGATGTTTCTCATCCTACTTCGATCCCCACGCAGAAGAGGGTATCTCAAGTGAGTGATGAGGGCCCTCCACCATTGGTGACCTATAGGCGACGGACTAGACATATTTGCCGACCTTCTAGACGCGGATGTGAAACCTAGGTTGCCTAGGTTGTTGTACTCAAACCAAATGTTGTAAATTTTTTTTTCATATATCAAATATAAAGTATGCGTTATTCTGTTGTTGTGATGATATTTGATGCTTGTGAGATGATATAATTTTGGATGACGTGAGTTTCGATTGAGTTTTGGTTCAGTTTTGATATAGTTTCAGTTGAGTTTTGGTCAAGTTTCGGTTCAGTTTTGTTAGAGTTTAAATTATGGAATAGATTGAGCTAGTGCTCCCCTGCTTTCTTTTCTATCTCTTGTAAGAAATTTTGATGAAGGATGAACAGGCCATGCCAGAACCCTTATTCGACTTGGGTAGAATATGAATAGGTATTTAGAAAAGGGAATAGGATCGGAAACAATATGTATAATGTAATATTCTCGGATCATAAAGTATATACTTGCAAAGATTTTCAGCAATTCACTTCTCACAGCTACAGAAATATTTAAGAACGCATTCGGCAACTGCTACACAAAATGTTTCTAGCATTCAAAGCCCTTAATTTTATTAGTCATATTTCCAAGGGCAGCTTGCAACAATAGCCGTAGCCAAGAAGCCAATTTAGAAGGAACCTGATCTGTTTACATTTCAGCATTTGCCCAATAAAATATGCATCACAATCTAAAATGTACTCTGAAGCTAATATTACGGTTGCTTTCAAACCAAAACAAAATATTGTTGATGCTAAAGAAAAATAAAGGTAACAATGTCTAATTGTAACCATAGCATCTACTACAAGAAATGAGAAATATTACATGGACTCAAGGCTAATGATGTAAAAGGAGAGAATTTTGACAAATAGATCCTCTGAATGCCTTGGAGCCGCCCTTTTACTTTATATTTTATTCTAGCCAAGCATGTGTTAAGCTTTTATACGTACCACAAATGAACCTGTTGATCAGATAGAAACCATCAACTCATTATTAAAATTGAAAAATGATGATATGCTATGGATGTTATACAAGTGGCGATTTCATGGCATCCTATACAAGTGGCGATTTCATCATGATATGCTATGGCATACTATACTGGGGTTTAAGTAGCAGACAAATCGAGACCCATAACTTACTGTTAGGCACTGTGAAAATCGTCACTGAAGTGGCGATTTCAGTGCAAAAGAAATCACCACTTGAAGTGGTGATTTTTAATCGGTCTTTCGCCATGCCAGCGGAAGCTTTCCGCTGACACGGCAAAGTAAGAAGGAGGAGATGGAAGTGAAAAATGTCATTTCAAATGTCATTTTCTATTTAACACCATTTTTACAATAAGTTTGCTTTCCATCCTCTTTTTCTAAAATCGGTGCCAAAAGGCACCGTTTTAAAAAATGACTCAGATTTGATGGCATTAAATTGGTTTAGTTCAAAGTCTTAATATAATTGGCTCGAGATCTAGAATCCTAAAATCAATATTCTTTGGGTTGGTTCTTGATCTTGAAAGCTGATTCCTCAATTTTGACACAGGAAATTTATCCAAAACAAAGTATCCTGAATATCTCATGAGTTAGCTGCTATCTCTAAAGAGGCTTTAGGGGTTAGATTAGTCCACACACACATACACACATACACTTATACATATATACACATACATACATATATACATACATGCATGCATGTATGTATGTATTCTTTATTAAACATAAGTAAGGGAAAAAAAATGTCAACTAACTTTTATAATACTTAATTTTATTTATGCTGTGAGTTGCATAAGCATTTTTTAATGTCTCTTATCTAGCTTCCATAATAAAGAAAAGAACTTGTAAAGAAATAAAAAATTCAAAATGGTAAAAAAAATCTCCAAACTAATGTTAAAAGAAAAAAAATGGTTATACTTAGGGATGACAAATTTTTTTGTTTGGTCGTTTATCCCGCTGGTACCGTTCTAAAAAGGGTTAAGAAATTTTCGATCTAAATGGCTTAATAGTACAAAAACTATGCATTTAACGGCTATATGGGTAAATGGCCGAAAAATGATATCCTTCACCACATTCCCATTTATCCATCCCCATTTTCATTAGCTTTAATATAATATATTTAAATTATATATATGTATATATATATATATATATTAAAATTTAAAATTTAAAATAAATAAAAATATATACTAAAAAACCCTAGTAAAACATGTTTGAATCTTTTTGTCATTTTTTTAAGCTTTCAGTAAATTATAAGTTTAATAAAATAATTTTATTTTTTTATATAAATGGTCAAAGGGGTACCCATTGGGTATCCGTTACCCAGCCGGGTATCCCGTCCCCATCCCGTTAACTATAACGGCTTAACGGGATGAAGAACGAAGATATTTTTCTCAACGAAAACGGAGACTATTAGAGGCCGCCCTCGAGCCATTGCCATCCCTAGTTATACGTTGAACCTTATTCAGAACTTAATCAATCAAATTGATCTAATTTCAAGTTGACTCAAAGATAGAGTTGGTTTGGTTCTGCATCCAACTTTCTAAAATCAAACCTCATGGGATATATTCCAAGTTTTAGCTCGAAATTGACCCAACTTGACTCATTCTCATCCCTACTCTTAATAATGTTGCTAGACGATATTTTTAATCTTAAGCATTACTATGACAATCTAAGACTTCATTTGCCTTAGAAAAAGCTAATCGAAAGATGATATTTTAATTTCTTAATCTTGCATAAGTACCTAAAATCTACTTAGTGTATAACTTATGTAAAAGTGAATATGCACTATGGTTTTTATATATTCCTCCATTTAATCTATGGTATTCTTTTTTTTGCTAAGTGTCCAAATCCAAATTCAATCATAAATATGATGAGCCCATTTGTGGTGCCTCTTTTTTTTTTTGATACAGACGGCGATCACACTAGTCTAGTATGAGTCAGCCCAGATACATCGGAATGCAAAATTTGTAACAACACAGGGGGACATGGATCACCCATCGTCCATATCCTATATCCTACATGCTGAGCCATGGCCGTCACTGCCCAGTCAGCTGCCATGTTGGCTTCACAGAATACATGATGAATCTGGCAGTATCCACCTCCTGAAGCATGGTCCAAATATCTCTAAGAATCGGATTGGTGGATACATCAGGAGCACTCTCTTTCCGCATCCACTGTATGACAATCATAGAATCTCCCTCAATTACAAGCCTCTGAGCTCAAAGAGTCTGAAAAGCATAAGAAATACTAGCCCATGCAGCGTAAAGCTCAGACATGGGGACAGAGGAGTCCAGGGAACCAAATCCGTCATCCGCCAGCATATGGCCCTGTGGACCGCGAATGATGAAGGCCGAACCAGCTAGTCTATCGCGAACACTCCCATCAAAGTTGATTTTGACAAACCCTGGAGGGGGGGCTCCAGGAAATAAATACCGTACGATGGTTCGCTGCCGAAGCAGCAGGGGAACCCCAGAGGCCAGAGGTGTCATAACCAACAGAATGAAGAGCACGGGCACAATCCGCGGACAAAGATCTAATTTTCCTCATAAGCTGATGTGAAAAATACAGTCCTCCGAAAAAATAATCTGATTCCTCGATAGCCAAATCTGGTAAGCCGTGACCGCCCAGAGACCACGTATGTACTGAGGAGCCATCCGGAGATCCTGGAGAAAGATAGGACGAGGAGAACCATAGACATCCACTCTATACTCATAGCCCATCAAATGCCAAATCCATCTAGCTCTAGGGCATTTGAATATAGCATGATCTGTAGTCTCATCCTCCATACCACACAAGGGACAGGTCGGCTGGATAACAGGCCCCTACGGGAGAGCAGAGCACTCGTCGGTAGGCAGTCCCAAAGAAGCTTCCAGATAAAAAGCTGAACCCTAGAAGAGTGGGAAGCATCCATATCCACGCAGCATCCTTCGTTTCTTGAGACTGAGGCCTAAAGATCTTCACAAGATCCCTGAGAGGGGCCCTAGAGAGGGAGGATCTCTGCCATAGCCTCACATCAGCGGAGGGACAAGAGATAAGAGGAATCGATAGAATCCGCTGAGAGAGTTCCTCACCAAATAGACTAGTCACCATGGGGTATTCCAGGAGGGGGGGTCTAATGAGATGAAATCCTTAACCCTCGTATCAGTAGGAATATCAGTGCTAATAAATGAGGGCCACCGAGACAGAGGAAGCTCAGAAATCCACGAATCCTGAATGGCATCAATAGAGTGACCATCACCAACCATCCAAGAGATATTCTTCCGAATAGAGTCGCCAACCTAGCACACCTCCTTCCAAAAGGAGGAACTTCCCCTGGGCGGCGAAATGAACTCTCCTGGCTTCCAATCACCGTATCTTGCATGCATGACCGAGCTCCAGAGACAGTGCGGCTCCAAAAGGAAGCGAGAAGCATGTCTGGCCAATAAAGCTTGACGCCTACCAACAAGGATTGGATCCCAAGACCCCCTTCATGAATAGGCATACAGATCATGTCCCAAGATAGAAGATGAATACCCTGCCCGTCTTGCATAGAAGCCCATAAAAAATCTCTAAACCATCTCTCAATCCTCCTCAAGCAAGTAGTCGGGATGGCCGTATTCGACAACATATAGAGCGGAAGGGAAGAAAGAACCGACCGAATAATGGTGATCCGAGCCATCATAGAAAGATCAGTGACATGCCAACCCTCGATACGCTGACGGACCCGCCTCTCTAGGTCCAAAATGGAGCAGCGAGGACGTCTGCCAGTCATGGGGATCCCAGATACATAAATCGATCAGTCTGAGTAGTGATACCCAACCGATTAATGATAGCTTCACTGGTGGGTCTGGGAGTCTTGGGCTAAAGAAGATAGAAGACTTCTGAAGGTTGACCTTCTGGCCCGAAACCTGACAATAGCGCTGAATAATGGAATCAAAGGAAGCTGCATTTTCAATAGAGGCCTGACCCAGAAGGATACAATCATCAGCAAACAAAAGATGAGAGATGGAAAGACCCGCATCCCCCACGATAAAAGGGACAATCCTCTGATTGTACTGAGCCTGATGGAGAGCTCGAGAGAGATCATCCGCAGCCAAGATGAACAGAAGGGGAGATAAAGGGCATCCCTGACGTAATCCAACCGAAGAATGGAAAAACTCAGTCGGGCTCCCATTGATGATCAAGGAAAAGGAAGGCCTCTGGATGCAGGCCATAACCCATTCAGTAAAGCTCTCATCAAAACCAAACTCCTGAAGAGAACGATACAAGAAGTTCCAGCTCAGTCTATCATAAGCTCTCTCCATATCAAGCTTGATGGCCATAAGACACCGTCTCGCAGGGGCTCTATGTAGATCATGCATAAACTCCTGAGTGATGAGGACATTATCCGAGATAGACCGCCCTCTGATAAACACCCCTTGTTCCTCAGAAATAATACGGGGGATCACAGCACGGAGGCGAGAAGCTAGGAGACGGGCACAAACCTTGTACATAGTAGTACATAGGCTAATCGGTCTAAAGTGCTGTGGTAGAGAAGCATCCGAGCGTTTAGGCACAAGAGTAATAAGTGTCGATTCCAATCCTCAGGAATATGCTTAGATTGGAAAACATTTTGGATAGCCTGAACCATTTCCTGCCAACGATATCCCAATAATGACAAAAAAGAAGGGCGGGAACCCGTCCAGCCCAGGAGCCTTATCCGGACCAAGCTCCCAAAGAGACTGACGAACCTCCTCCGCACAAATAGGCCTGACAAGCAAGGCGTTATCCAAAGAGGATACCTTCCTGGTATCAGAAACCTGAGTAACCGGAACCCCATCACCAAAAGCTTTAGACCATCTGGATTGGAAGAAATGAAGAAGCTGAGAACGAATATGATGAATATCCTCCTGATAATTCCCCTCAGCATCCACTAATCGCCGGATTCTGTTGGCTGCCCGCCGCTTCAGTGTAGCCTGGTGAAAAAATCTGGTATTACGATTCCCTTCACGATCCACTGAACCCTGGATCTCTGCCTCCAATATAACTCTTGCTGTCGAAGAAGGGAGTGATGACGAGCAAGATTCTCTCGCAACAAGGAGAGATCAAGTCCAATAGAAAACCATCCTGGTCCTCCTTCGACTGAATGGCACAAATAATAGTTTCAGCCTTCTCCACTTGCCTAACCAGATCCCCAACCTCCAGTCTATTCCATCTGGAAAGTCTGCGACTGGCCAGCATAAGACGGCGGAAAATCCGATAGGCTGCATTACCCTGATAGGAAGGTGCCAGATCTGAGAAATGATAGCCCGAGCAGTAGAGTGGACCGTCCAGAACCGTTCAAATCTAAACTGTTTCCTCAGATGAAGATCAGCCTCCAAGGAAATCAGAATAGGACATGATCCGAGGCAATCCTAGGAAGGTGAGTAACATTGACAGCAGGGTATTTTTGGAGCCACTGAGCTGTAGCAAAGCTCTATCAATTCTCTCCCAGACACGAGCTGTCCCCTGCCGGTTATTGCACCAAGTAAATTGGGGCCCGAATACCCCAAATCCATCAGCCCAGTAGATCCAATGAATGATCTAAATTCAATAATATCAGCAGAGTTGGTGACTGGCCTACCCCCTCTTTTCACTGGCATCAGTAATGCAGTTGAAATCACCAGCAATAATGGAAGGAATCCCTTGAGCTAGGAGGGAAGTCAAATCGGACCAAAGAGCCCGTCGCTCACGGTAGTCCGTACTGGCATAGACTGCCGCTATGATCAGGGGTCAGAAGTCCCTTCAGAGACAACAAGACCTATCTGCTGATTACTTTGATGGAAACATCAATCGTGACGGTAGAGTCACGCCAAATAGCCAAAATACCTCCAGACTGCCCCACAGCCTCCACCGCATATGAAGACCAGGACGGGCAATCTGCCTCTGAAACCGCACCAAACTATCTCCTGACAACCTGGTTTCTAAAAGGACACATATATCAAAATTATGTATCTGAATCAATCTACCAAAGGAGGAACGGAAAGAGGGCTTATTAGCACCTCTAACATTCCAAATTAAGATCTTCATAGATTAACTGGAATTAGCTAGGACCACCTCCTGGTCCTCTACCATCACACTATCAGCAGTCTGAAGAGAGCAGTCCTACAGGACATCTGAATCTGCATCAATGGGACATGAACCCAGGCCCATAAGATCTACAACAGTACCCTGACCCTCCTGATCTGCAGGCCTCTCAGGGTTAATCCGTTGCACCTCCTGATTCGATTCCAAGCAGCAAAGAGACTGGGGCAGGTTTTGTAGGCAAGGAATGATATCCACTCTGCATTTGGCCATATTACCCTTGCCTTTCCCTTTTCTCTTATCCATTTTAGAGATAGATCTGGGGGTATACACTCAACAGGTCGCGCCCGCTTGAGAGGCCCCGAGCCCATTACCCTATTTTCCACCTGGCCATCAATAGAAGGAGTCAAAGCCAAGGATGCAAAAGGGTTAGCTAAGACTAGGGATTGGGCAGAAATAGATTCAGAGAATCCACTGTGATCCACCTTAAGCTTTCCCTTAACTGAATCTTTGGAAACGGCACGCTGCTGAAAAACCGGCATGGCCACCAGTGACTGTGAATCCTTCTTCCCTCCCTTAGCCAGCATCTGCTTCCTATTAACTATGACATTTGAAACATCAGCCACCAGGGGAATCAGCACTGCCTCAGAGGCTGAAATAGGGCTTACCTTCTTCCCTCCCGGCTCACAGCTTACTGAAGCAAAGTTCACTGACCCAGGCGGCCGTCTTAGTCCCACCTTCGTCGGGATCTTCCAGCCATCCTTCAGACTCGACTCCGATGAACCAGGCAAAGGAGCAGAGCTGGACCAGAGGCTGTTGGCTTTGTCTGAAGTAGGGGATCCTCTACACGCCTCCGTTGATGGACTGCAGCCAGCCACGGCCCAAAGATGAAGCTGCTATCAGAGACCTTCGATTCAGCCATGGCCTCAGGCGCACAGGGACCCTCCAAATGCAAAGACCCACATTTCGGGCAGAAGCCTTCCAAGGATTCGTAGATGAATGGTTGCCAGAAGGGTCCACGCAGCCCCTGAACCCTAGTCCCAGGACGAAGGGGGCGGCACAGGTTAACACGGACCGCCACCCTAGCAAACCCTCCCCTGGTCCTTGACGCCATCACAGCATCCGCATAGCAAAAGGACCCTGCTTGCTCCGAGATAGCCCTGAGGATTTTCCCCTTCCAGAACTCCATTGGGAGGCTAGGCATCCTCATCCAGACCAGCGCAGAGGAGATGAACTGCTCGGCCGGAAAGAATTCCTGATGCCAGGCTTCAGTTCCGATAATCTGACCATTGATCACCCACGGCCGATTGAGGACCAAATCAACTGCCTTCGGATCTTCAAAATGAAATAAGTGGCAGCGGAACGCCAGGAAAATCGGGACGATGACTCCAGAGATCCCGGCTCGTCTGAACTCCCGGATGTAGGCTTCAGCCGGCACCCATCTAGAGAAAGAACGGGCCATAACAGCAAACTGCTGCCACCCCGCCGCCTCCTCTTCCAGCAGAGGAACCGAGACCTGAACAACGTTCGGGAAAATGGATTCTAGAATCACCACCTCCGACGGAGAGGGAGACGAAGACACCCATTTGAAACCAGAATCCTGAGCATTTCTCCGATGAATCGAACCTCCTCAGCCGAATCGGGAGCCATGGGGAGACGGAGGAAGGCAGGACGACAGCCGGAGGAAAGTCGTGCACTCAGACGACGAAGATCGCCTGAGATCAAGAGGAAGATAGCCGGAGCACAAATCTTAAAGCAAAGCAAAGAGGACGAACCAGGAAACCTCGCGCATGATTCTCAAAGCACTGCTAGCAGCGCTATCATACACACCAACCATTTACGCCCCTGTGGTGCTCTTTATCCATATGGGTTTTGAATTAGATTTGTTCTGATGCAGGTTATAATAATTTAGAACTTTATATAGAAGGATATTTGAAAAAGAGACTTACCTTTTTTTTATTCATTATAGTTATTTCTAGATGTATGGTCAATATGAAACTAAATGTACATTAGCATTGTCAAAGAAGTTAAGGTGTACAAAATCAACCCCTAGGAAATGGAATAAAAACGGGTAGGGACTTTTCCAGCAAATTACAAACTCTTAAGAAAAAAAATTGAGGCTCTTTGGAACAAAGAGGAATTGTTAGAAGGTTTTCAAAATTATGATTTTCAGAAACTCAAAAAAAATTAAATGAATATTGTAAACTTTTGAAACTTTAAGCAATATTTTGGTACAAAAAATTTGGGCTTTGATAACTAAAAGAGGGAGAGCCCAAATTCATCGCTTTTTCAATAAATCTAACCTCACAAAGGAAGAAGGAATTGAATTGTTTGTACAAAGAATAGTAATGGGAATGATGTTGATATAGGACAAGGGATTAGACACACTTTTTTGCAATTCTACTAAGGTAAATAGACTTAGTAATATTAGAGTGTGGTTCCTAATTTATCCCTAGTAGAGCATACTTTATGTATTGAAGATCAATGCTTTCTAAAGGCCTATATCTTAAATGAAGAAATTGTACATGCTCTCAATACTTTAGGTTTAGATAAGATAGCAAGTCCTGATGAATTCCCTTCAGATATACTAGAAATATTAAAGTCTAATTTTCTTTGATGTTTATAGAGCTGTTAAATAATTTTTTGAATCTAGTAGAATGTCTCATGCATGGAAGTCTCCTTTCATAATCTTGATACCCAAGTATAAGAACCTTAATACCTCAAGTCAGTTTTGACTTATCAATTTATGCAACACAATTTATAAAATTATGACATTAAGGATGAAGAAGCTATCTCCAAATTAGTTTTTGAAGAGTAATCAACTTCTATATGAGGTAGGAGTATCTTTGACAATGTTATCATTGCTAAAAAAAATCTATTCTTTACATAAGATTCACCCAAATAGACCTTTAGTGACTATCAAACTGGATATGGAGTAGGCATATGATAGAATCGATCAAGATTAATTGAAAGTAGTGCTTAACCATCTGCACTTTCCTAATACTATGATTGGTTGGATTGAAAGTTTTACAAGATCTACTTTCTTTGCATTCCTCATAAATGGTTCCTCAATTTCTTTCTTCATTTCTTAGATACACTTACATCAAGACTGCCCATTGTTGCCCTATCTTTTTATTTTGTGCTCCAAAATGATGACCCTTACATTTGGTGATGAATGCCAATATAATTTCTAGTTACTGTCCTAAAGGAAAGGGTCTTTGAATTATCTATTTATTATTTATAAATGATTGCTTATTATTTTCTAAGGCTCGATTAGCTAATGCGTCTACTTCAAAGAGATAATAAGAGTTTATTATGCCCAATCAAGACACGTGGTTAATTTTGAGAAATTAATGGTGCTATTTTGATCCAAAATTAAAATAGGCTAGATACTGAATTAAGAAGCATATTGGGGATACATGGAGCAAAGGATGTTGGGCTATATTTGGATATTCTTATTAAAAGTACAAAGCTTAAGAAAGTAGATACTTTCATGATGAAAGATAGAAGCAATGCCAAACTTAGTGCTTGAAAACAAAAATACTTTCTTTTGCATATAGATGTACTTTAATTGAAGCAGTGCTATGCTCTATATCTCTCCACATTATCTTCATTATAGCAGTTCCATAGAACTTCTTACTTTGGTTTGAAAAAATCATCGGAAGCTTCCTATAGGTATACAATTAAGGGAATAGGGCACTTCATTTCATATTATGAGACAGTATTTGTAAGGAGAAAAGTAGGGGTGGTTTGAAAATATTAGAGATTCAACCATAATGAAATGCATTACTTAGCATGGCAGCAAGTAGACTTATATTCTAAACACAATCTCTTTGCTTTTGTGCTATTTACAAAGTATTAGTTTTAAGATAATTGATGGACATATAAGCCCTCAAAGACTTCCTCTTTAATTTGAAAAGTTATGTGCTAATCATCTTACAGTATTGCTGATAGTTTTATTTGGTCCATAGGAGAAGGAAGCACAACTGAAATTGCAACCAAACCATGTTTTTTGATAACTTTCCTTCGCTGGTGTGTAGTTAAATTTGATATAAATTTGACGATAGAGCTTTCTACTATGAAGAGACTTATATCCTTGAATAGGAGTTAGGATATGTGTATCCTTAATTGTTGCTTCCTATCATGTTTTATTTCTAAAACAATTAAAAAACCTATAGTAGGGCTTGACCATCTTGACATGTTATGTTGGGGATCCAGATTTAACTATAAAATTACAGTGAAATAGGTGTATTAGAATTTGATCAGCACTACTAGCAATGCTCCTAATATTTAATTCAATAAACTTTGAAAGTTACTTATTCACTAGGGAGTTCTTTATTTTTATGAAAGTTTTTTAAGGATGATCTCTCTACTTATCTTTATTGGCTAGTCAAATTGGATCTTTGAACTCGAACGGTAGGAACTATGGTCTTACGGTTGGAAGTTTAAATAATTTTTCTTTCGGTATGAGAAATCTTAGGAGTTGTAAAGAAGGCTATTTATTTTTAATCAAGTAAATATCTTTGTCAAGCTTAGAAGCTACTTATAGAAAACTAGTTTCTTCTCATTATCTCTTCTTGCAATCTCTTCTTGTCTATTTATTATGACTTATCTCTGAAAGGAGTAGAATTAGTAATTTTTTATTAAAAAATAAAAACTTTCATCCAACCTAAGTAGTTAGGCAGATAGGCCTTTCATATGTTTATAAAGTTCATCCAATCCATTAAAGGTTCTTCAACGATATTCCCTAGCAACTAGGATGATAAAAGTCTCTGCAAATCAAAACCCATATTTTAAAAACCATCTCTGATAGCCTTCTTAACCATGGTACATTAAAATCAATTTTGATAGATCAATTCACCTTAGTTTTGCTTATGCAAGCTTTATTATCAAGGATGACCATGGAAGACCCCTTGAGGCCCTTGCAATTCCTCTTCTCTTTCTATTGGAATAACTATAGCTTAATATGGTTTTGCATTACTTTATCTATTACAAGTGCATGAGCAACCATTACATGGCATGATTTTAGAAGGTGATTTCACCATTTTAATAGCTTAAATCAATGACAATATTGAGAACTGCCATCCATGGCTAAGAAATATTCCATCCAAAATTGTTACATTTTCTAGCTTTTCTTATATTTTGGAAGGCCAATCAAACGATTGATTTTCTTACTAATCTAGTTGCGTTTGCAAAGAAAATCACACATTGGTATAGTAAAACTTGTGTAGGCCTAGGCCTTTTCTTGAATGTTAATACTTGAGCCCCTGTCTTATAAAGATTATAACCGAAGGCTAATAATAGTTTTTTTCTTGTTAAAAGTAAAAAAGCAGAACCATGACCTCCAAAGAGTTGGTGGTAATCACTTCTTAGGCTACTAGCGCTGAAGTTAACAACAAAAACAGGATATTGATGGCAGATTGAAAGGTCTGAGCAGTTGCTAAGTTGGCACCAATTAGGATCTAACAGGGAGCTTTCTTTCCACCATTCTTGGTTGGAAGTCACCTCATCCACTTCATTCGTACGACAAACTCTGACATCTGAAATACTTTATTTCTTATTTTAATGATACAGGAGTCCCTTCTTTATTAGGTGCGATGGATTAAACCAGGAGAGTAGAAGGCCAAATAGAGCGATCAAAAGCACCTTTAGGCCTTTCCTTTACCCATGTCCAACTGGCCAGTTTGTCCTCACCTCTCGTTCCCCATTTCCATGTAATTTTTTTTATACATTTAACTAATATTATATTAGCCAAGTTCTAATTTCCACGAATGGGTGTTATGCCTTATCCATTGCCAAAAGTTCCACACCATTACTCTGTGTATGAAAGCCTCACACCAATCACTCGCCCTTCTAGCCCGTCGCCGGAGCCTCCACCACCGGCCTTCCGCCGCCGCAGCTCTTCCACCACCTTCTGCATCGCCGCGTCAGCGCCGTCGCCTTCGCAGCCCATAAAAACCTCGGCGACCTCGGCCGGCGTTATCTTGACCTCCTGGAGGAGCTCCTCGACGTCCAGCATAAGCCCGTGCCCGTCGGCCAAATCGAGGTAGTTCCTCGCCAGCACTCGGAAGGCCGCCGGACTGCAGTAGGAGAGGTGGATGGACCGGTCCATTCGGCCGGGCCGGAGGAGGGCCTGGTCGAGCCGCTCAGGATGGTTCGTCGTGAAGATCATCAGCCGTTCCCCCACGCACGACGACCACAGCCCATCCACAAAGTTCAGCACTCCCGACAGGCTCACCGTCCCTCCGCCGTACGCGGCGACGCCGTGAGGTTGACCTCCCATCGCCGCTGCCAATATCACCGCCGGTGGCGGGTCGGGCTCGTGGTCGTGGTCGGGCTTGGCCTTCTTCTTGCGGTCTGTGAGGTCGAGGGAGCAGTCGATGTCCTCGACGACGACAACGGACTTGGGAGTGGTGGAGACAAGGAGGCGGCGGAGGTGGGAGTTGGAGGGGACGGCGGTGAGCTCGAGGTCGTAGACGTCGAACTCGAGGAGGTTGGCGATGGCGGCGACAAGGCTGGTCTTTCCGGTGCCTGGCGGCCCGTGGAGGAGGAAGCCGCGCTTCCAGGCGCGGCCAACGCGGGCGTAGTGGTCGCGACGGGCGGCGAAGCGGAGGAGGTCGGCGCGGAGGTCTTCCTTGAGGGCGGGGTCGATGGCGAGGGTGTCAAAGGTGGAAGGGTGGGCGAAGGGGACGGAGGACCAGAGGCGGTGGTGGTCGTCCCCAGGGGTGGCGCGGTTAGTGTAGAGACGGCGCTCGCGGGTCTTGAGGCGGAGGCGGGCGGCCTCGTCGAGGATGTGGGGGATGTAGAGGGAGTGAACGGCGTGGCGGTTGCGGCGATGGAAGGAGAGCTCGAGGGAGCGGTGCTCGGAGGCGGCGGAGGAACGGTGATGGCCGTAGAGCAAGAAGGCATTGGAGGCGGCGGAGGAGCGCTCGACGGCGCGTGAGGTCCAGCGGAGTGGGACACCGTGGAAGGAGTCGACGGCGGTGTGGGAAGAGGGGAGCGAGGCGACGGGGTGGGGGGTGTGGCGGGCCTTGCAGAGGCGGACGACTGGGGCGGCGGCCAGGCACCGGGAACCCAGGTAGGACTGCGCCGCGTCGTAGAGCTCGTTCGGCGACGACCCGTCGTACTCGTCGATGATGATGGTGGCCGTGGGGTGGACCGCCGCCAGCAGCCGGTCGAAGAGGGAGCGCAAGAACAGGAGTAGCTCCGGCGGGAGGAAGTCCCGAAACGCCGACCGCAAGAACACTAGCGTCGCCATAAGCGACCTATCGACTTCCAGTCCCAAAACACCTCCATCACTTTCTTTCTCTCTCTCTCTCTCTCTTTTGCTCGCTCTCCGAAGGGATCGAAGACTCTGGATGCAAGCAGTAGTAGAGGGCCGTTAGGTTTTATGGAGGGGGAGAAACGCACAAAAAAAAAAAAGGACGCGTACCGGGGGGTCTGATCTCGAAAAGCTTACGGCCACTTCGCTACGCCGTGGTGGCGGCTGGGACTGGGAGTCCAGTCCCCATGTGATCGAAAGCGAGGTGATGGACGGACCTGACGCACCGGACGGTGACGGTAGCTGGATTTCGTTAGGTTTCTTCATCATAATGCCACTGGCCTGACCCATACCATGGAAAAATATAGGACATTTCTTTCTTCTTCTAGAACGAAGTGGGACTGGGGAGGAATAAAATTAGGTCACAGTACTCGCAAAAAGCGGACTCGGGAAATTGACTTAAAGTGAGTGATGAGTTGATGGTGGGATCTAGACCGCAATCGAGGAGGGCTACGCCGACGGAGGGTAGTTCAGGACGGGAAAGGAGGGAACATTACCTACTTACCTACCCGGCGAGTCGGTTTGTCGTCAGATCGACCGGAACGGCGGCAAGGTCCCGTGGAATTATAATGGCATCCACGTCGGAAGCGGGGCGGGAAAAAGTAAACCAAGGTCAGCTGCAGGCCACAAAACATGCAACGCCTCCACTCTACCGTACTCCACCTTTAGAAGAGTGGAATTGGCATTGCTGAAAGCCTGAAAGAACTGAAATTATTTATCTAAACGCAGCTTAAATCATGATGCTCCCGGCGAACCTTTTCAAAATCCAAAAATATAATAAATAGTGGAAAGAAAAAGAAATGAAAGCCACTACCCGCCTCTAAAAGCTATACCTTCACTACTAATTGAATGATTTACAACAAAAATCTATGTACCTATATAAAGAAGCTACGTTCTTGAGCGAAACCATTCATTAAAAAAATATCCTGATTCAAGAGTTGAATCTAATTAAGAAAAATAAGGTTTAGAAGTTCATAAAATTATTTCAAGTTTTAAGAAAGAATTTTAGTTGGATGGAACCTTAGAGGTAAGTATAAAGCCAAATTGATTATAAAGAGATATACTGAAAAATTCAGAATGAATTGTGAAGATTGCCCTAATGAAAAATTTGTATCTATCTGAATTATAATGGTAGTGGCTAATAAGTTAAGTCTTGAATTATTTCAACTTGATGTAAAGATTTTTTTATGAAGAGTTGAAAGATATTTATATGGAGCAACCAAAGGTTTCAAAGAAAAGATATTAAAGAACAAAGTTTATAAATTAAATAATTTTTTTATAATTTAAAACAACCCTTTAAATTGACTTTTCAAAAGCTATAATGAAACTAGATATAAGGTCAACCCTATGAATAGTTGAGCATAGATATGATTACTTCAAGATAGTTCAATAATGCTATCATTATATATTTGTCAATGACAAATAATTGCCAGGTAATAATATAAAAATAATAGAGAGAATAAAATCATGCAGTGGAGAAAAAATTGAAACGAAAGACTATGTCCAGCAACATATATTTTAGTCATTAGAATAACCAAGGATTGACAATCCAAATTATTATATTTATATCAGGAAAATTATTTTGGAGAGATGTTGAAAAAAATTCACATGAATAATTGCAAACCGGTATCTATGCCAATATGTAAGAGTTTGACCCTTAAAAAATCATGGTGTCCAAAAACAAAATGTGAGTCTAAGGAAATGATAAAAGTTTCTTCTGCATAAGTTGTAAGCAGCTTAATGTATCCAATGACTAGTGGTAGGCCAACTATATGTTATTTATTGCAATAGTTAGTCAACACTAAACATATCTTGATAAGGAACATTGACAAGAAATTAAAAGAATTTTTAAATTATTCAAGGTCCTAGAAAAATGAAATCATGTTTTGGATAAGATGATTTGAAAGGTTATAATTATTCTTATGCAAATTTTGCTAGAGATCATGAAGATTGAAAATCTACTAGTAGCAATATATTTTCATTTAGAGGATGTGCAATTTCATAGTCAAGTGAAAGACAATCTTGCATTGCTAAATACATAATAAAGGTTGAATATGTTGAACATAACATGGCAACTACTCAAGCAATTTGGATTTAGCACTTTATTAAAAATTTCAAGATTAAAAAAATCAACAGTGTGTTTTGCGGCAACAAAAAATAATATCATTAATTAGCAGTGGCATAATGAGTTCTAATGGCTAATATATGGCTATGATTTTGTATAAGATATGGTTGAGAAGAGAAAAATTAAAGTTGAATATGTGCCCTCTGAAGAAATGACAACAAATTTCATGACAAAGAACCATCATTAGTAAAATGAGACTAATAAATACCTATGTGAACTATACAACATGCTAAATACTATAGCCATTGAATTTTTCTGAGACACTTAGAAGAAGGCAATGGTAGGTTAGTGCGGTCACACTTAATTTTAATAGAATCAAAATACAATAAGGGCTAACATAAAAGTGTTGCCAACATCTCGTAAGCAAATGATGTAAAAGATTTTATCAAAATTTGATCGGATGGAAGATGATGGTACATGATATATGATCAAATATTTGATAAAAAGAGAACTAATTAGAGTCCAAGTTTCATACATTTATTTTCTCGAGTGCAACCGAAAAAGATGCAATTGAAAAGGCATTTGAAATGACAAGATGAAGGGATATAATTAGTAGCTATTTGATAAATATGCATCTCTTTATAAAAAATATGATAAAAAATATCACTATTGGTAATAAAATGCATATCTTTGAAAGAGACATGACTATTTATGTGATAGACATCTCTTCATAAAAAGATATTAAAAAAGGCACGTTCATGGCTCCTTGAATTGAAGAGGGGTGATGATAAGAGATTTGTGCATACATCTTTAGGTTGAAAAGATAAAATTAAAGGCATGTGGATGCCTATACAAATCTAATATATGGTACATTTTGATTCAATCAATTTCTTTCTTTCTTTTGCCTTATAACTTTTATCTTTTTCTTTTACAATTTCCTTAAAATATTCAAGAACCAGCATTTTGCAATATTTACAAAAGTTGCATGAGATATCTAGTTTAATGATAATAAATTCTAGCTACTGGAACAACACTAACAACCTTGCAACGTATCCTATAATATTTGACAATTAACGCTACTCATCACTCTTAGTCATATGTCTAGGTCACTGGTGTAGCATTTCCTAAATGCTTTGAGAGATTAAGGCATGATGGTCTATAACATAAACTACACTTTAGATTGGATTAAGTTTATGAATCCAACAAACATTACCATTCTCAGTTTAATTGCATTATACCATTTGCTAGGGGATTTTTTCTTTAATCCTTTACTATATAGATTGCTAACAATTTAGCCATTTCTATATCTATCTACATGTATTTTCACATTGATTTTGGAATGTACATTTACAAAAAGCCTAATTTAAGTGAACTAATAATACATATTATTGGATATAAAAATTATTGAGTTCCTAGAATTCTATAAAGTAAAAGACATATCCTTTACCTTAGGTAAAGGCATTGATAGGTAGAGGATCAACAAGAATATTGTTGCCCATTTTTAGTGAGATTTTATTAGAATTCTTAAAATTTTTAATTTATGAATGAGGAGATTTTACTCTTGATTTTACCTAATGATTTTTACCTAATGCCAATATAGACTTTATAGAGTAATCATATAGCCCATATTGATTTTTGAGCTTTACAATATGTTCTTTTTGATGAAAGGTACCTTTAACATTGCCACTATGCTAATTTTATGGATTTTCTAGGCTTTATAAATTGTTGATTTCTTTGGGAGCTTAATCTTATAACTACAATACTATATTAACATGCTACTTGGTTGGTGGAATTAGGTTATAGTAACTTTCAAACACAATTCAAATTCTTAGATTGCCATAAAGATGTTTTGCAATATTAAGACGGCAATATCATTGATTAGGTATAGTATAATGAGTTCCAAAGTCTAACACAGAGATGTAAGCCACCATTTTATACAAGACATCGCTCCATGATCAATTGGAAAAGGATGATCATGTGGTGTTCATTAATGGAACAATTCAATGTTACATAACTTTAGAATAACAATCGCTCTCGAAAAAAGAAGAGAATGAGAAGCTTGCTCAAGTTGAGTGAACAGATCCAGTATCACAAAGCTTCATTGACAACAAGATAGCGATGCTCTTGAAGGAGGATGAGCTCGATGGTTTTTCATTCGAAAGAATTTTAGAGAGAATATTCATGCAAAAAGAATAGAATTATTGGGAAGAAAAAAATTAATAGAATGACCTAGGAAATCAATTTACCAGCTAAAATATTATAAATAACCTTTATTTAACTTAATATATCCAATGACTAGTAGTCGGCCAAATATATTTTATGCTATTGCAATAATTAGTCAACACTAAGCATCCTGATAAGGAACATTGGTAAGCAATTAAAAGAACTTTTAGATTATCCAAGGTACATGTTTTGGATAAGGTGATTTGAAAGGTCATAATTATTCAATGCAGATTTTGCTAGGGATCATGATGATTGAAAATCTACTAATACCAATATATTTTCATTTAGAGGATGTTCAATTTCATGGTCATCAAGTAAAAGACAATCTTACATTGCCAAATACATATTAAAGGTTGAATATGTTGGCTGTAGCATGGCAGCTACTCAAGCAATTTGGACTTAGCACTTTATTGAAAATTTTAGGATTAAAGAATCAAGTGGGTTTGTGAATGTGTTTTGAGATAATAAGATAATAATATCATTGATTAGCAATGGCATAATAAGTTTCAATGGCTAACATATGGCTACCATTTTGTATGAAATATGGTAGAGAAGAGGAAAATTAGAATTGATTGTGCACTCTCTGAAGACAATAAATCTCATGACAGAAGAGCTATCATTATAAAGATCTTAAGAGTACGTTGGTAAAATGAGACTAATTAATAAACATCTAGGTAAACTGTTTAGCATACCAGACACACTAGCCATTAAAGCTTTTAGGGATGCTTGAAAGAAGGTAATGGTAGCTTAGTACGATCACACTTAATTTTAATAAAATCAAAATAGATAAGGACTGACATAAAAGTTGTGTGACCAAAATCTCTTAAGATATGATGTAAAAGATTTTATCAAAATTTGATCAAGTGGGAGATGATGACAAATGACATGTGACCAAATATTTGATAAAAATAGAACCCACAAGAGTACATGTTAGATTCATTTATTTTATCCAGTGTAAATGAAAAGATGCAATTGAAAAGGCATTTGAATGTCATGATGAAATGATACAATTAGTAGCTATTTGATTAATAATTATTTCTTCATAAAAGATATGATAATAAGATATGACTATCGGTATAAGATGCAAATCTTCGTAAAAGAGATGATTAATGGTGTGATAGATATCTCTTCATAAAAAGATATGATGAAAAGACATATTTATGACTTCTTGAATTGAAGAGGTGCCATGAAAAGATATGTGCATAACTCTTTAGGTCGAAGGGATAAAATGAAAAGGCATGCAAATGCCTATGCCAGTCTAACATATGGCACACCTTGACACAACTAATTTCTTTCTCCCTTTTGCCTATTGTTATCCTTTTTTTTCACAAATTCTTTAAAATATTCAAGAAGGATCTTTGTGTAATAGAATTTGTCAAACTTGTATGAGATATCTAGTTTCATGATGATGAATCCTAACTACTATGAATAACACTAACAACCTCACAAGGCATCCTAAAATGTTTGAAGATTAGCGCTACTCATCTCTCCTATCTCCTAATCATATGTTTAGGGCACTCATACAGAATTTTCTAAATGCCCTAAGAATTAAGACAATATGGTCTATATAAACAATTCAACCATTTTTATATCTAACAGCATATATTTATGCATTGTTTTTAGCATATACATTTAAAAATAATCTAATTTAAGTGAATTAATGGTACATGCTATTGGATGTAAATATTGTTGAGTTGTTAGCAATCTATAAAAAGTAAAAAATATATTCTTTACCTTAGGTAAAGGATTGATAGGTAAAGGAGCAATAAGAGTATTGCTCACTTTCAATAAGGTTTTATTAACTCAACTCTCAACTCATCTCAGCTTTTTTTCAACTATATAGGATCGGTTACATGACTCTGCTTCCTTCACTTTGCTCTCAATAAGATTCCAATAAGGTTTTATTAAAATTCTTAAAATCTTTCAAGGCATAATGAAGAACTTTTACTTTTGCTTTTGACTAATGAATGAGAGTAATCATCAATGTTTTGAAAACCGGACCGGACAACAAACCGGCTTAACATTTGGGTCGCGGATCAATCGGTTCGATCAGATGAATCGGTTTGGTCAGACTGGATAATATTATAATTAAATTTTAATTTAATAATATAAAATAATAAAATATAAATACAATTTAAATAAAAATTTTAAAAAATATAAAAACCGGATTGGACCGGCTGAAACCCGACCGGTTCAACAGTTTTTTTTCAATTTTTACCGAGCCATATAAAAGTCAAGTTTAATAATAAAACTGAACCGAACTAATGATCGATTTTCGGTTGGACTTATCAGTCCGATCTGACTTTCAAAACATTGGTAATCAATCATATAGTCCATGCTGATTTCCAACAAATGATATAGGAAAAGTATCTTTAGCATTGTCATTACGCTAATTTAATAAAATTTCTAGGCTGTATAAATTATTAATTTCTTCACGAACTTAATCTTACATTGTAGTACTACATTGACATGCTACTTTGAATAATCAAATCCAATTCAACTCAAATTTTTGGATTGGTCTTGAACAAACAACGTGACCAATGAATCTTTCCTGGAGGCCCTCCGTTGGAAGGAAAAATCGGCCTCATTCAGTGGACACATCAACTAAAAGCACTTTAATGGATATTGATCTGATTCCCATGGCGGCTACTTTAGACGGAAAACAATCTACGATCTGATGGCATGCTAATAAACAATTTAACTTTCCCTGCAGCAAATCAATGCTAATAAAATCAAGTAATCAATGTCAGAAGTGAATGGTATTGGTGATGGGTTCCCTCGTGGGCAGAGCTTTACTTAAATAAAAACTTCCATGGCAACTAAATGGTGCATGCCGTACGAGAGCCGAAGTGGGGCAAAAGCGGACGGTGCTTTGCTTAAAGGTCCGTATCAAAATCGGCTCTATCCATTGGAGAGAAACATAAAATAAAATAAAGCAAACAACTCCACTAATTAATCGTATGATCTCGGTTCTTTCAATTGGACAATGCATTCAAATTTCCTTACATCACCGCAAGTTGAGTTAAATTATAGCTCAGTTTATATCTAATTCAATCTTATTCATTATTTGATAATAAATAAATTTATATATTAATTATAAATTTATAGATTAATTCTAAATATATTTATTTTATATTAAAAAAATAGATTTAATTAAATATACTTTTAGTTCTATCAAGATATACTGTTAGCAACTAATGTTACACCAGAAAGAAAAAAAAAA
The DNA here is from genome assembly GCA_900491605.1 of Calamus simplicifolius. NCBI lineage: Eukaryota > Viridiplantae > Streptophyta > Magnoliopsida > Arecales > Arecaceae > Calamus > Calamus simplicifolius. The sequence continues at coordinate 1,683,490 of UESW01003845.1, forward strand.
AAAAAAAGAGAGAGGAGGGAGGAGAGAAAAGGAAGATAGTTGATACCATTTTTTAATCTTAAATTTCATATGTAACATAATAGATTATAATTAATTTAATCTGACCTATTCTGAATTTAGATTAATTCAAGATTTGTCTTAAAAATCTTAATTCAAGATTGAATTAATTTGAATTAATGGAGAATGATTTTGTTTAAATAAGTCTGAATGAATTTCTATTCTAATTGCACTGCCTTCAATGACTCCTCTCAGTAGCATTAATTTTAAGAAACCTCCAATGAATCCTTTTCTATAGCATTATATATATATATATATATATATATATATATATATATATATATATATATATATATATATATATATATATATATATTAAAACTTTGAATCATGAGTTCAGCTATGTTATAAATATGCTAATATACTAGTAAAAAAAATATCTAATTGTTAGTTTGAAGGATTTGCTACGATATTTTTAAGCTTTTTTTTAAAAATCCTAGCTATCTATTAAATAAAATTAATTATAATATTTTAGCACATAAATTAATTTCCTTAGTCATTCTATTATTTTTTCCTCTAATAATTTTATTTCCTTTAAATGCATCTTTTTTATTAAATTTCTTCGATTAAGAAATCACCGAGCTCATCCTCCTCGTCTAGGAGCATCGCTATCTTATTCTTAGCAGAGTTCTATGATATTAGATCTATAACTCAACTTGAACAAGCTTATCCTTCTCTTTTAAGGACCTTCATTTTCTTCTTTGAGAGTAATTATTGTTTTAAAGTTATGTGACATTGAATCGTTCCATTAATAAATACTGCATAGTTGTCCTCTCCCAATTGATCATAAAGCAGTGCTATTTAGCTAAATCGATATGATGTCTTCTTTTTTATATTATAAATGTTTCTTCATATAGGCTTAATTATGTGCGCTGCTCATTCCCTTTATAAAAATACTAGTTAATTATTTATTATATTTTATTTAGGAACAAATGGGAAGAAAAAGGATAGAAAAAAATAAAAAAATTATAAAGTAGCATAGCAAACCTCTTAATCTAATTGTTTGTTTCTTGTTTTATGTTATAGTATCCATTAGATGGCATGGGTTAAATCATTACCTCTCTCATCATAGCCTTGAGTCCAATTGCCTCCTCCAAAGAAAGTGAGAGGAAAAAAAAAGAAAAAGAAAAGGAGTTAACAGTGCTTTTCTCAAAAAAAAATTAGATTTCCTTCGGATAGTAATGGGATAGCATATTAGCAACTGATGATCTTTTTTTTTTCCCTGCTAAAAGTCTCAAATTTTGATTGTTTTCATACTAATTAATTTATTTTTTGAAAAAGATAACTAAATTAAAGAAATAGCCAAAAAGAAAAAAACATGGGCTATATATTATAACCTTCTCTACATCAGTGATTGAGATTTAATATCCACTTAATTGGCATGCTAGATAGGCATCTAAATGGCTTACTAAGTGATAAAATAACCGACATCTAAACCGATCCCAACTTTTCATCCTTTTCCCACTCCATCCATGTAGGCCCTCTTTCATAATCTTCTCAACTTTCGAACCCAAACATTTTATAGGATTAAATTGAAGGAAAATTCTTTCTGCACCTTCTTTGGTGCAGAAAGCGCGCATCAAGCATTCATTGACCGCATGCCCATGCGGACGCAAGTACGAAGCCCGCCAAAACCCATTGAGCCATCGCATGCGTGCTCGCACATGTGCATGACCAATAGCCATGCTCGATATATGCATTTATGCACTAAGGATTATGCACAAAGTCATTCCCTAAATTGAACTAGGGCAATTAACTATTCTCAAGTCAAAATTGGCCCGGGCCAGGCCGGGTTAGATCCAAGTTTTATATTCTTGCAATAGACGAAGCTAGGACTGGTGAAAGGCAGGCCATTTAATTTGGGCTGGCCAAGCTAGCCCTCAGCCTAGAGAACACTTCCAACAGTCATTTGCAACAGTTTTTCCAAAGGTTGATGAGAGGAGGAGGGCAAGAAATTTGTCTGATTACCCTTACAGAAACTGATAAAGGTGAGAAGTGGGAGCAAAGGTGGTTAGATTGTCAAAATAGAATCTCAATCAAACAAGATCAGGGATTGGGCTGGGAAATCATCAAAAAAAAAAAAAAAAAAAACAAGACCCTCCAATGGACATGAGTGTAATGCAAGGAGAGCATATGGTTGATTGATGTAACCAGAATACAATTTGATCCAGGGCCAAGTGCAAGCTTAACTTGGTCCAAGTATGGTTGAGTCCCATTTTTGAGTACTGTGGCAGCGATAAGGCGAAAATATACTTTTGATCTTCAATATATTACTTGAAATTCATTTTAGTCTCCAAACTTTTAATTATGTGGAATTAGTGAAAATTAACAGCATATTTAAGGCACAACCTTATAATGGATAATGTGTCGGAATGAAGCATATTCATATTAGAATAACACATAACTTATTCATCAATTTTAACTGATTATATAATGAGATATTAAAAATAATATTTTTAAAATGAGAAGTATTTGAAAACCTTAAAAAATAAATAATAATAATAATTACTATTTTTTAACGATGCCAATCATCTATTTTAGAAATGAAGTAATTCGACTTTGCTTATAAAATTAATCAATGCGTGTTCACTTTTCTCCTCACCTTTGGTGCTGCCAACCTCAGCTTCCCACAGCTCTATGCATTGGAGCATCAGCATATCATTGCCGTCATAGCCTACGCCAACATCTACGACCTTCACTGATGTCATCTTGACCTCCAAGAGAAGCATCTCAGCCTTCGCTGCCTAGAACTTAGATGAATAATATAGTACCATCATCAAATTTAAAAATTATCTATAAAATGATAATATGGTTGAAAGCGATGATAGGTCTCTTCGATCACTCTATTTTTGTTACCATCATTTCGATTAGGCTCTCTCTCTCTCTCTCTCTCTCTCTCTCTCTCTCTCTCTCCTTTATTTTAAAGAACTTCTTCACTAAATCAAAAGAGGCTACACGGCTTACCTTGATTGTCATCATTATTTTTTTCACTGAATTGAGCATCGATGGGTCTTTATTGAAAAGCCTTAAACACCTTTAATCCCTTTCCTTTGCTTTTGGAGGCACCTCTCTAAGTCATTAGAGTTCTCTTTACTGGTGTCAACATTATCACCATTTCTACATCATCACCCACATTATCATCTTGTTGGCATTGGGTTCATGATCTGGGCTCTACCACAAAGAAATGCTAGGAGATTCAAAGGGATCAAATGTTAGTGTGTGCCCTATATTCAATCGGATTAGATGCTAGTTTGTACACATTTCTTTATAAATGCAAATCAAATTTATTGGTTTCTTTACCTATCCGGATGTAATTTATCTATATATTTGATATATTTAACCTGTGAGACAACGTCCAAAAGAATGCGAACTGTGCATATGGAATTTGTAATATAGATTACAAATTGTAAGATCCAAAATTGCACATTATGGTTCGATTCTTTAAACTTTCCTAATCGATGCGTAGACAGGATTGGACACTATCACTACAAGAGAAAAAAATATTGCAACGCCCAAATGCGTCGCTAAACATGCTATTGCAACGTAATTCCGATGCAATGACGGCGTCGCTCAGATGATCGTCGCAGTCTCAATTTGTCGCAATTGCATCGCTTCACAGCGACTCTCTATGACGCAGCAATGCGTCGCAATATTGCGACGCATCATAAATGCGTCGCTAATTTTAAAACTAATTTTAATATTTAAATTATTATTAAATATTGAGATGCATTCAAGTACGTCGCAATATGCGACGCACTTGAATGCGTCACAATATTTAATAATAATATTTTAGATATAATAGCGACATAATTTGAGTCGCTAATGCATCGCTAATTAATTTTTTTTTAAAATATTGCGACGCAAGGTCATTGCGTTGTAATATTTAATAATAATATTTTAGATATAATAGCGATGCAATTTTGAGTCGCTAATGCGTCGCTATTAAATTTTTTTTAAAATATTGCGACGCCGGGTCATTGCATCGTAATATTTAATAATAATATTTTAAAAATATTAGCGATGCAATTTTAGTCGCTAATGCGTTGCTAATTAATTTTTTTTAAAAAAATAAAATATTAAAAATTAAAACGGTTAATACAATTTCATTACATTTAAATATTGATCGAAACATTCTTCACTATTGATCCAAACAATAATCATTCAATTTTTAAAAATAATTAATATATTAAAATTTTGAAGTTTTGTACAACATATAAAAAAAAAAAAATACATCAAGAATCTGGCGATCACGTGGAGGCTGGGACCCTGCGACAAGCGGCTAACCATATCCCGCAAATGATGCATCTGATCTCGCATGTCTGCAAGCTCTGCTGATGGCCTCGCATACGCTGATCGAACTCTCGAACTCCTGCCGAACCTCCTGACGAACCTGAACCTCCTTCGTAATAGATCTTCGAATGTCGTCTAAACGCTCGGCAGGAATATCACCAGAAATCGCGAGCTGGAGGCCTGATGGGAAAATATGCAGAAGCTCTAGTGCCCAGACCATAGACCCTGCGGTCTCGTGGCTGGGCACCAACAGCCTCCAAAAACACACGCCGACTCTCCTCTGCTGAGAGTTCGACGGGCGTCTCCCCATCAGTGGAGTCGACCTGCGATGCCTGGGAGCGAAGCTCCTCGACTCGTGTCTTTGAATTATAAAATCAACAATAAATGAGTTAATAAATTTCTAAAATAAAATTTTAGAAATTAAACAGATACTACATAAAGCTAATTTCTTACCGCAACCTCCCGTGATCGCGTATCGACCCAGGAACCGTCCCTCCTGGTGTGTGTCGCCCTGAATAGACGAAACTCACCAGGATCTCCGCCCTCCTGCTCAGACTATAACAATAAAAAATTGATATTAATACAAATATTTGTAAATAACTAAATTAGTAATTAAATATTTATGTTTTCTTACCATACGGCGTCTGTGCTCCTGAATCGAAATGGAGCCCGAAGTATGGCGGGAGAGACCCGTGCCAGGACCGCCCTTCTCAGATCGGCGGTTCGTGCTGGCTGATGCGGACCTCCTGCGCCAGCCATCGGACTGCCAGGCCTGCTGCCACTCGTGCCAAATACCCTCTGGCACATGCGCAGGACGCTGACCCGATGACCTCCAACGATGAAGCATGTCGGAGTATCGGCGTTCCGTAAGAGCCTCCCATGCTGCCCTAATGGCATCATGGCTGGCAGGATCCCACGTAAACTTTTTCTGCATTAAAATAAACAGTTAGTTTCTGAATTTATTAAGATTAAGAAATTTTATATCAGTGATAAATTGTATTTAATAAGTTTACCTGAAACTCAGAAAAATAAAACTCCCTCGTGGCTGGAGATACGTGGCGCCAATCGTAGCCACTGGGATCTGCACGCCTCTGAAATACGGCGCTGATGTGGCTGGATACATGATGCTGCTCAATAAATCTGTTAAAAAAATGCATGTTTATAAGTAATTGACTTAAAAACATAAACATATATTTTTAATTAGTATATACTTACAGCCCTGAGCATCAAGTCGAAGTACGGTGCGGCCGATGGTGGAAGAACTCTCGGAGGTATGTGCCGATCGGCTGGATGGTAATACTGCAGAGATCGAAGGCTGTGCGATGCTGGAGATCCAAACTCTCCATCTCCAAAGCTCATGTGATCTGATGCAGCAGGGCTACGTCCCTGCTCACTCCGTCTGTCGTCGGTAGATCTACCTCTGCCCGTCATACTGAAAATACTAAAGATTCATGCAATTAAATTACGATTAATGATTGACTATGTAAAAATTTAACACTTATAAAATAAAGTTAAATTTAAAAAACCTCTATGTTTAATCGGTGTCATTTGTTTCGTGAAATGTTGGTTCAACATCCGATGCCGTATCGGACTGCGATTCAGTTTCATTATCATCGGAAGGAAACCGAACATTTGCATCCGCAATTTCTTGGACATCACCATTTGGATCTCTAAGTGATGTTTCAGGAGCCCTTGTGTCGTCCTCAATTGCATGCATTTCCATCTCATCCTCTTGAAATGCAGGGCACTCGGCTGATTGACTTGATGAACTCTCCTCTAATACGATTGTTGAACGTGGGACGATTTTAGAAACGGCCCACCAATCTCGCTTGTCGTTGCGCAAACTTGGATATCCGCAGTAAAAGACTTGCTGAGCTTGGGATGCAAGGATGAATGGGTCATATTTCTGCAATCTTCGTCGATGGTTCACTTCAACCAAATTGTAGTCGTTATGAACCCTTTTGCCCACAGGAACTATCGGATCGAACCAATCACAACGAAACAATACGGTTCGTTTCATAGGCCAACCGGGATATTCAACTTCAACCACCTCTACTAACTTTCCATAATAATCCTGCATATTTGCTCCAACACTTTCTCCTTTAACACACACGCCCCAGTTCTGCGTGCCTCTTGAAGCTGCTAATCGTTCAATCTGAAATTTGTACCCATTAACAAAATAGCCAGTAGAGGTTGTTACGGTCTTCAATGGCCATTGCGATAGACATTTAATGAAAATATTGTCGGTTGTGGACCATGGACCGTTTACCTATAAATTAATAAGCTATTCACAACCAATTCAAAAAATAAAAGCCATTATTGAAATTGATTGAGTGATACTACTCACAAATTCATAAAACCAGTAAGCAAACTCCGTTTCTAATTTCTGCCCAATTGCAACTTGACTGATGTCGGGATTCATCTGTCGTTGTCTATCACAATACATCCTTATGGGATGATAAGGATTAAAACTAATGTTAGAAATTAAATATTATGGTATATTGTAATTTAAATTAGAAGTTCCAATTAAGCATTGAAGTATACACTTACTCAATATATGGATCGACTTCTCTACAGTTCATTAGGATGTAATAATGTGCTGCATTATACTCCATATCGCTAAGATTTCTTGACTTCTGCCCCCCAAATGAACGGCCGATAGCTTTAAAAATTGATATTCTACCGTCATTAGGTTCTCCTTCGTCCACACATACGTCATCGTTACGACCAAGATTTCGGCTCCTCGTGTGGACGTGACCCTCAAAGTAATGTGAGGCAAAAGCTGAAACTTCTTCGACCAAGTGTGCATTGCATATAGAACCTTCAACCCTTGCCTTATTACGCACATTATTTTTTAACTTCTTAAGGTACCTATATGTAAAGTTGAGACAAAAAATTAACCAATTTTCAAGCAATGAAATAATATTTGAAATGTCAACATATCTTAATGATGTATATATTTACCTCTCGAAAGGATACATCCAGCGATACTGCACGGGACCAGCTATGCTCGCTTCGTATGGCAAGTGAACCGGTAAATGCTCCATTGAGTCAAAAAAATGGGAGGAAATATTCGCTCCAGCTTGCATAAAATAATTGAAATTTCCTCCTCAAGCCTTGCCATGGATGCAGAAGTAATGACTGCGGCAGATAACTCCTTGAAGAATAAGCTGAGCTCCGTCAATGCCTTCCAGACATGTTGCGGAAGCAACTCACGAAAAGCTATAGGCAATAACCGTTGCATGAAAATATGGCAGTCGTGACTCTTCATGCCGAACAACTTGAGCTTATGCATGTCCACACACCTACCGATATTTGAGGCATAACCATCTGGAAATTTTAACCCTCTAAGCCAGTTACATAAAACTTCTCGTGAATTTCTGTCAAGAGTGTAACAGGCTTTAGGATAGGTCCCATCGGCACTCCTCCTCAAATCACCTCTTCTGCAATACTGATTAAGTTCTTCTCTTGACTTTGCAGTGTCTTTGTTTTTCCCGGGATGTTTAGCACCGTGTTAAATATGTTATCAAAGAAATTTTTCTCGATATGCATAACATCCAAGTTGTGCCGGATGAGATTTGTGCTCCAATAAGGCAAATCCCAAAATATACTCGCTTCTTCCAGTTATGTTCTTTACATATACGGCCATTTATTCTATCTGCATCGGTTCCCAAGCATACCTCAACCCCAAATGCTCTATAGTATCAAATATATCCGTGCCGGACCTAACCGGTTCGGCGAATTTTGTGACTGCTTTGTTCTTCCGGAAGGCGATCAAGTTACGCCTGTAAGGATGATTTGGGGCAAGAACTTCCTATGATTATCAAACCATGACTGCTTACCACTCTTCTGCAATGTAAATGCATCCGAATCATACATGCAATGAGGGCATGCCAGACGTCCAGCAGTGCTCCAACCAGACAACATTGCATATGCCGGAAGTCACTTATTGTCCACATCAAAGCAGCTCTCATGATGAAATTCTGTTTCATAGAAATGTCGTAGGCTACGACTCCTGTTTCCCACAACATTTTCAATTCGGCCACCAACGGTTGCAGGAAGACATCAATCTTTTCCTTTGGATTTGATGGTCCTGGAACCAAAACTGTCAAAAACATTGCAGTATCTTTCATGCACTTCCATGGAGGAAGGTTATATACAGTCAGTATCACAGGCCAACATGAATACTGTTGCCCCGCTTGACCAAATGGTTGGAAGCCATCGGTACAAAGACCTAATCTCACATTCCTTATATCTTCAGCGAAATCAGGATGATTTTCATTGAAATGCTTCCAAGCTTTGAATCTGATGGATGCCGCATTTCATCCTCTTTAGATTCATGTTCGGCATGCCATCTCATATCAGCAGCTGTGCCTCAGATCTGTATAATCTCTGCAGGCGTGGGTAAGAGGAAAGTAATGCATCCTCTTGTAAGGCACACTTTTCCTCCTACTTGTACTAGCTCCTCCTTCGCCATTTTTGTACCTCGATTGCCCACAAATCTTACACCATCTCAGCTCTGAGTCTTCACCCCAAATATCATACAATTGTTCAAGCAACAATCGATCTTATTAACTGGGAGCCCAAGCCCACGCAACAACTTCTTTGTTGCGTAAAAACTGTCTGCTACAACATTATCATTTGGCAAAATTTCTTTGATTAACCCAGCTACAGAATTGAACGCCTTTTCTGATAATCGATGTTCTGCCTTAATATTCAACATTCGAGCAGCCGTAGACAACTGGGAATGACCCTCACAACCAGGATACAATTCTTGATTTGCAGCACGCAACATATCATAAAATTGCTGTGCATCTGGATTTGGTTCTTCCATAAATGTATTCTGATTGAATTCATTACCCGATGCATTCATCACCATTTCTTCATATGTGTTTAAATTCACAAATGGTTCATCTACGGGAATTGACTCTTGTTGGCCTATAACAGCTGCTGGAATTTCCTCTGGTTCACCATGACAGTACCAAACATAGTAATCAGGAACAAACCCCTTTTTACACAAATGCACCTTAACAGTTTCACATCTCTGTAGGCTTTATTCTGACACCTGTGAAGTTGCATGGGCACCTAATCCTAGGCCATCCATCCATTCAGGTTGGCTACATGCAAATGCGATAAATTCTTCCAATCCATTCAGAAAATCTGGATTAAGCAAGCCATCTTTTATCCTTGCATACATCCACGAGCGAGCCCCGCTCATTTTTGACCGACTTATACAAGTCTGGTAAACCATTAAAGGAAACCACAATTATAAAACTATATTAGCATTACTTAACTAAGGTTAATAACAACCATTTAAATCATTTATAACTAAACCAATTTTTTTTAGGCAACTAAGGTCCCTACCATGCAAGGCCGGCCACGGCTACGATCCTTGGCGTGCTAGCAAGGACCGATGCACAGGTTCATGGCTAATGCTAGGGCTTGAGTTGGGTCGGGCCGCAAGGCGGTCCGTTTAATCATGAGACTTCACAAGCATTCAAGTGTCCTAAATTAATTCTACCTTCACTCCATGTCTATAAGGTAAGGCCCTATCCCATTCAAGAATATTTTTTGTGATATGTTATTCTGCTATTAATTATCATCGATCGGTTACGTTGAAATTTCAGCAGCATTTCCCCATATGTTCTCCTAAATGTGTGGTATATAGCCACACTAGGAGAACGTATGAGCAAATACAAACCGAAATCTCACCCAACGATGATTAATAGCAGACTAACATATCGCAAAAAATATTCTCAAACTGTCCACCAGGACAATTTGAGAATTTGCAAGACTAAGGCTTACAAATTCTCAAACGGGTCTAAAGGTTATAGTGCTGTGATTAATAATATGGAAATCCGAAGACAATCGAACTTATGCTTGTTATTCTTATCAATTCATATATGAATAATATATATATCACTGACTTTTAAGATTATTGTGTCGAATACAAATGTTTGTGAAGACTAAAATATAAATCATTGAAACTACTAATTTGTTGCTAAAAATTAAATAATATTACAACAAGACTTTCATATTAGCATTACATAATTTAATGCATCATTCAGTTTGAAGCAGAATGTAAATAATCAAGACATAACAATTGTAAATAACTACAAATGCACAAATATTATTGCATAAATAGCTATAAAGAAATGAAAAGCTACGACTGCTATTTTGAAATTAGCTAATCTAAAGAGTTATGGTTAATGAGCTAAATTAGTTGACCTAAATAGCTAAGCTAATTCAGCTCGACCTATCTAAAGAGTTTTGATTGATGATCTAAAGAGCTAATTAAGGTTGATGGTCTAGAATCAGCTTACTTGAAAAGTTAAAACTGATAAGCTAAATTAATTGACCTAAATAGCTATGATTTATGAGCTAAACCAATTGATTTAAAGAGTCATGATTGATGAGCTAAATCAATCTATCCAAAGAGCTACGACTAATGATATAAATTAATTAATTTATTAGAGTGATCATTCTCCATTAATATATATACTTTTTTTTATTAAATTTATAAAAAAATTAATAATTTTTTTATAAATTTATTAAATTTATAAAATTTAATACCAAGGGGGGGAACCCCCCTATTATACTTTTTTTTGGTAGCCAGGCCACCGTGGCCAGGCCACGGCCGGCCACGGTAGCAGCCGTGGCCGGAGAAGACCAAGGGGGGGAACCCCCCTGTTATACTTTTTTTTTGGTGGTCTGGCCACCGTGGCCAGGCCACGGCAGTGGCCGTGGCCGGAGAAGACGAAGGGGGGGTGGGGAAAACCCCTAGCTGTTAAATTTTTTTTTGGTGGCCTGGCCATGGCCGGCCATGTCAGCGGCCGTGGCCGGAAAGACCGCCACGACCGTGGCCGTGGCTAGAACCTAATTTTTTAAAAAAAAATGAGAAGGGGGGGCTTACCTTGATCGAGAGGGGACACCGTCGGAGTGGGGGGAGCTACCACCGGGGTAGAGGACGGAGGGAGCCAGAGGAGCGGATGGCGGCGGTTAGGGTAAGAAGAGGAAGAAGAAGAGAAGCGGGGGGATCAGCTCGACAGAGCTTATATAGTAGTGATTAGCAACACAAATTTGCGTCGCTAATCACTCGCTATTTTTTTAATTTATTATGGATTAGCGACGCAACAACACGTCGCTAATCCATCACTAATTTGGCCTTTTTATTATTTTATGCAAAACTTAGCGATGCAACTAATTGCGTCGCTAATGAGTCGCTAATTTGGCGCCATTGTCCGACGAAAAAATTATTTTATTTTCTACGAAATTGCATCGCTAATGCATCACATTATTTTTTTAATAATTATAACCGATAAAAATTATATTTTCTAAAAATAATTGCGACACATATATTGCGTCGTAATATTTTTTTTTAATTTTTTTATTACTTTATTTTCTAAAAAACATTGCGACGCAATATGCGTCGCAATATTAAAAATTATTTTCTCTAGAAAACTATTTTTATTTTCTAAAAAATTGCATCGCTAATGCATCACAATATTTTTTTAATAATTATAACTGATAAAAATTATATTTTCTAAAAATAATTGTGACATATATATTACGTCGCAATATATTTTTTAATTTTTTTATTACATTTATTTTTCTAAAAAATATTGCGACGCAATATATGCGTCGTAATATTAAAAATTATTTTCTCTGGAAAAACTATTTTTATTTTTTAGGAAATTACGTCGCTAATGCGTCGCAATATTTTTTAAATAATATATTTGATAAAAATTATATTTTCTGAAATAATTGCAGCGCATATATTGCGTCGCAATGTTTATTTTTAAATTTTTTTATTACTTTTATTTTTTAATTTAATATTGCGACGCAATATTTGCGTCGCAATATTAAACTTATTTTCTCTGAAAAAATTATTTTTATTTTCTGGAAAAATGCATCGGTAATGCGTCGCAATATTTTTAAATAATTATAACTAATAAAAATTATATTTTCTAAAAATAATTGCGATGCAAATATTGTGTCGCAAATATTTTATTTTGAAAATTTTTTACAACATTTTTTTCTAAAAATCATTGCGACGACCGATCTCGGATCGTTGCGATCGATCCGATCGGTGACGATCCGACGGTTGCGATCGATCGAAGCCATGATCGATCCCGGTCGGCGACGACGGATCTCAGACCATCGTGATCGATTCGATTGGCGACGGTTCGACGGTTGTGATCGATTGAAGCCTTGATCGATCCCGGTCGGGGATGATCGATCTCAGACCGTTGCGATCGATCCGATCGGCGACGATCCGACGGTTACGATCGATCGAAGCCATGATCAATCCCTATCGGCAATAACCGATCTCGGATCGTCACGATCAATCCGATCGGCAACGATCTGACGGTTACGATCGATCGAAGCCATGATCGATCCCGATCGGCAACAACGGATCTCGGACCATTACGATCGATCCGATCGGCGATGATCCGATGGTTGTGATTGATCGAAGCCATGATCGATCCCGGTCGGCGATGTTCGATCTCGGACCGTTGCGATCGATCCGATCAACAAAAATCCGATGGTTGCGATCGATCGAAGCCATGATCGATCTCGGTCGGCAACGACCGATCTCGGACTGTTGCGATCGATCTGATCAGCGACGATCCGATGGTTGCGATCGATCGAAGCCATGATCGATCCCGGTCGGCGATGATCTGATTGTTGCGATCGATCGAAGCCATGATCGATCCTGGTCAGCGATGATCGATCTCGGACCGTCGCGATCGATCCGATCGGCGATGATCCGATGGTTGCGATCGATCGAAGCTATGATCGATCCCAGTCGGGGATGACCGATCTCGGCTGCTGGGCAGGGAGGAGAGGAGAGGTGTTGCGGTTGTGGTGGCAGTGGCGACGGCGGTGGGGGAGGGGACGGAAGGGAAGGGAACCTGGTGTTTGGAAGTGTAAGGCTACGGGAGGAGAGAGGCAGAGGGCGAGAGGATCGTCGTCTTGGTTCTCGCTATGCTTCCTCTTTCGATTTGTTTTGTCCATGATGGCTCTTCAAGAGAATGAACAGCAAACAAGACACAACCGGAAATAACGAAGAGTAATTAGCATTAATGTTAGGGTTCAAGAGGCTTGGAGGAGGAGGATGATGATTAGCGTTCTTGAAAGAGAGAGTAACAAGAGAGAAAATGGAAAGATTTGTGTTCTTGAAAGAGAAGGAAATAAGAGGAAAGATCTCGGACCATCGCGATGGATCCGATCGGCGATGATCCGACGGTTGCGATCGATCGAAGACATGATCGATCTCGGTCGGCGATGACCGATCTCGGATCGTCGCGATCGATCCGATCAGCGTCGACCCGATGGTTGTGATCGATCGAAGCCATGATCGATCTCGGTCGGCGACGACCGATCTCGGATCATCGCGATCGATCCGATCAGCGACGATCCTATGGTTACGATCGATCGAAGCCATGATCGATCCCAGTCGGCGACGATGGATCTCGGATCATCGCGATCGATCTGATGGGTGTGATCGATCGAAGCCATGATTGATCCCGGTCGGCGACGACCGATCTCGGACCGTTGCGATCGATCCGATCGACAAAAATCCGACGGTTGCGATCGATCGAAGCCATGATCGATCTCGATCGGCGACGATCGATCTCGGATCATTGCGATCGATCTGATCGGCGATGATCCGATGGATGCGATCAATCGAAGCCATGATCGATCCCGGTCGGCGACGATCCGACGGTTGCGATCCATCGAAGCCATGATCGATCCTGGTCGGCGATGACCGATCTCAGACCGTCGCGATCGATCCGATCGGCGATGATCCGATGGTTGTGATCGATCGAAGCTATGATCGATCCCAGTCGGGGACGACCGATCTCGGCTGCTGGGCAGGGGGAGGAGAGGAGAGGTGTTGTGGTTGTGGCGGTAGTGGCGGCGGCAGTGGGGGAGGGGACGGAAGGGAAGGGAACCTGGTGTTTGGAAGTGTAAGGCTATGGCAATTAGGAGGAGAGAGGCAGAGGGCGAGAGGATCGTTGTCTTGGTTCTCGCTGTGCTTCCTCTTTCAGTTTGTTTTGTCCATGATGGCTCTTCAAGAGAATGAACAGCAAACAAGACACAACCGGAAATAACGAAGAGTAATTAGCATTAAGGTTAGGGTTCAAGAGGCTTGGAGGAGGAGGATGATGATTAGCGTTCTTGAAAGAGGGAGTAACAAGAGAGAAAACGGAAAGATTTGTGTTCTTGAAAGAGAAGGAAATAAGAAGAAAGATCTCGGACCATCGCGATGGATCCGATCGGCAACGATCCGATGGTTGCGATCGATCGAAACCATGATCGATCTCGGTCGGCGACGACCGATCTCAAACCATCGCGATCGATCCGATCGGTGTCGACCCGACGGTTGTGATCGATCGAAGCCATGATCGATCCCGGATGGCGACGATCGATCTCGGACCGTTGTGATCGATCCGATCGGCGATGATCCAACGGTTGCGATCGATCGAAACCAGTAGACCAAGACAGTTTCACGGGCACAGTGCCGCGGTCTTTCCGCTTCGCTTCTAGATGGTGCTTGGCTGCTCGTAGTCCCGTTTGGGAAACTTTAAAAGGGTGGGGGGGAGCGTGAGTCGCGAAGAGAGCGAAGGGAGAGACGCCGAGAGCTCGCCGTGGAGGAGGGCTTCTTTTCCTCGTTCCCCAAAAGCCTAATACTAGGGTTTCTCGGGAAACTGATCCCTCTACCTCCATCTCATCCACGTAAGGGGGCGACGACGAGCTTTTCCTAGGGTTTCCAGAGAGAGATCTTTCCTGTTGTCGGCGTGTTTCATCTTGTTCGTGTTGCCACTCCAGAGTGATCGATTAGAGCTAAGGATACTAGGGTTTTGGAATTTGTCTTAGACGAGGTTTCTAAAGATTTGTTGTCTACCTTTTTAGGGCTTTTTTACCATCCATTTTGGATTATTTCTTTGTTCTTTTTGGCCCCTATTTATTTGTTTGGATCGAAGTCTTTCTTTAGATGCTAGTCATTTAACTTTCATTCTTCTTGTATCTTATCTCGCTCCAGTTCTCATATGATTAGAGTTTAACACACACACACACACATATATATATATATATTAAAAAGAATATTTAGATTTTCTTAAACAATATTTTTAAAAATATTGCGACGCACAAATGTGCATCGCAATATTTTTATTTCATAATTCTTTTTAGTATTTTATAAAATTTATTTTTTTAAAAAATATTGCAATACAATACTTGCATCGCTAAATAAAAAATTATTTTTATTAATTTACTATTTATTACATCGTTATTGCGTCGCTATTTAACATAATTAATTTTTAAAAAATATTACGATGCACAGGTTTGCGTCGTAATTTTTTTTTTATAATTATATTTTATAAAATTAATTTTATTTAAAATAATTGTGATGCAATTAGTTGATCGCTAAATTAAAAATAATTTCTTTAATTTTCTTGTTTATTGCGTCGCTAATGCGTCGCTATTTAACATAATTAATTTTTTTAAAAACATTGCGACGCATAGGGTTGTGTCGCAATTTTTTTATTTCATAATTATATTTTATAAATTTAATTTTCTTTAAAATAATTGCGACACAGTTAGTGCGTTGCTAAATAAAAAATAATTTTTCTAATTTTTTGGTTTATTGCATCGCTAATGCGTCGCTATTTAACATATTTAATTTTTTTAAAAACATTGCGACGCACTGAGTTGCATCGTAATATTTTTTTCTCATATTTATATTTATAAAAATTAATTTTATTTAAATTATTTATGATGCAATTGGTGCATCGCTAAATTAAAAATAATTTTTTTAATTTTCTAGTTTATTGTGTTGCTAATGCGTTGCTATTTAAATATTTAATTTTTTTAAAAACTTTGCGACGCACTGAGTTGCGTTGCAATATTTTTTTCTCATATTTATATTTTATAAAAAATTAATTTAAAATATTGCGACGCATTATTTATGTCGCTAAATAAAAAAATTAATTTTTTTATTTTATGGTTTATTGAGTCGCTAATGCGTCGCTAATTGCGTCGCAATGCTTTGTTATCACGGAGGCATCGCAAAGTGGTCGCAATTTAGCGACGCATAATTGCGTCACTAAATTTGCGTTGCTATTTCAGTATTTTCTTGTAGTGTGTCAAACGCCGATGAGACTAGCACACATTGCATATCTTCACCCTTGTAGTGAGCAGTTGATCTTGCAAGCTGAAGTATGGAGATACTTGGATAAAATGTGTGGATGTTCGTTATTGTAACGATGCATTGGATGATCCGCACATAGATCCTATATGGATATTCTATATAGTGTCATGGTTGATCTCTGATGACGGTGGTACGAATGATCCTTTAATTTGAGATCTTCATTGCACCTCATGTGTGGAATATCATGCTTTGACGACATGCAAACGTTGCTCTAGTCATGGGTGGCAAATATGGTGTCGATTGGGTATGACATGAAGCACATGAAGGTGGTGTTTGATCAAGATAGGATTCGTCTCCCTTGATAGAAAGGGTTATATCCCACGGCCACTTGATAGATTAAATTGACTGATAAATCCTTGCAAGGTTGAGTTGGAATTCGAAATGGTTTCGAAGTTCTAATTCATATGAGTCAATTTTTCTGAGATCAAGTAAACAAAGATCAATTACATGGTTGACATATTCCATACCACTGATTCATTTGGGATATGTGACGAAGGGATTGAATCGTACGATAACCGTTCATGGACAAGTGTTGATGACCACGTCAATAAACCCTTAACACTTGAGTGGTCATGATGCTTTGCTAGAGGTTGCTCATGATCTATAATCATGGATTCTTTGACTTAATCAAAGAGTTG
Source organism: Calamus simplicifolius (assembly GCA_900491605.1). Taxonomy (NCBI): domain Eukaryota; kingdom Viridiplantae; phylum Streptophyta; class Magnoliopsida; order Arecales; family Arecaceae; genus Calamus; species Calamus simplicifolius. The sequence goes on from UESW01003845.1 coordinate 1,700,692, forward strand.
ATTTGGTTAAAGAATTGACTTGGACAAGGTATTGATCAAGTCATCCTTAGGGTCAATATTAGGGACATGATTATTACCAACGTGTCAAGGGACCTAATGGGTCACACGCATTAAGAAGATTTTGGATGAATTTAAAATGGGAATTAAGTTGGACTTAATTCAAATTAGATAACCAATTAATTAGGATTGGGTTTGACTCAATCTTAATGAGAGAACATGAAATTGATGAATAAGATTCATCATAGAGAAAAGAATTTTGTGTTCAAGAGAGAGACCTTTTGTACATGAGATGTACATATGAAATCCATTAATTAGGCTTGATCCATGTGATGGATGGCTTAGATTAATTGAGATTAATAATATGGTATTTAATTGGGTTCATATGATGGCATGATTTGATTCGTGGAAACCCAATTAAACTAAGGGCTGAGATCGTGCCACGTGGAGGATGAATCCATGCCCATGTGATGGACATGACCTATCTCCACGTCATGGAGGAGGGAACCCCATGATTTGGGGCATCCTCATTGTTGATGCTTGATCACCAGAAAGATAGAAAGATTTTCTTTGTGCAAGATCTCCAGCTGAAGGAAGAATGAAAAGATCCCCCCCTCCTCCCTGAATTCAAGCCCCTTTTATACTTCTTGAATTTCCGAAGAAAAGATCGCTCCCTGGCTTTCATCATCATGCCATCAGCTTCAAGTCATATTTTCCTTTCTTTTTCTTTTTCTTATCGAATAAGATTAATGTGTAAGATTAGTGTATAAGATTACTGGTCAGCCACAACGAAGGCTTGCCACGTGATAGTTTACTGTTAATCATGCCAGAGGCATTAAGGAACTTGCCCTGAAAGTCAAGGATCGTCATGATGGGTTTTTGATCTTCCCCAGAGAATTTCAGAGTTAGTGGAAAGTTATCTGACTCTTAAATAGGTGCTCAATATCTTCTTTATTTGAGCTTTTCGATGAATGGTGACGTTCTGGCATTTGTCTTATCCAAGCCATTTAAAGCGCTATGATGTTTGATAATTCTTGGGCTCTGTTTCAGACACGACAGCTTGTAGCGTTAAGTGCTCCCGATATGGAAATAGTTTTGAGAGGTCGGGGCATATAGCCCAAAGTAGGGGGACGTCCAGGACCTGGGGCCGCCCAGGACCTGGGGGCTACCCAGGACCGGGAGGCTGCCCATACCCTGGAGGTCGCCCAGAAGTCAGGGACCGTCCAGACCTCGGGGGCTGTCTAGGACTTAGGGGCTGCCCAGACCCTCGAGGCCGCCCAGGAGTCGGGGGACCGTCCAAACCTCGGGTGCCATCCAGGACTTAGGGGCCGCCCAGACCCTGGAGGACACCCAAGAGTCGGGGATCGTCCAGACCTCGGGGGCCATCCAGGACTTAGGGACCGCCCAGACCCTGGAGGCCACCCAGGAGTCGGGGACCGTCCAGACCTTGGGGGATGCCCAGAGCTCGGGGACCGCCCAGAGCTCGGGGCCGTCCAGGACTTGGGGGCCACCCAGACCCTGGAGGCTGCCCAGAGCTCGGGGACCGCCCAGAGCTTAGGGCCATCCAGGACCTAGGGGCCGCCCAGACCCTGGGGGCCGCCCAGGACCTTGGGGGCCACCCAGGACCGGAAGGCCGCCCAGAACCTGGACGCTGCCCAGATGTCGGGGACTGCCCAGAGCTTAGGGGTCGTCTAGACCCTGGGGGCCGTCCAGGACCTGGAGGCCGCCCAAACCCTGGAGGCCGCCCGAAAGTCAGGGACCACCAGAGCTTAGGGGCTGCCCAGACCCTGGGGGCCGTCCAGGACCTGGAGGCCGCCCGAAAGTCGGGGACCGCCCAGAGCTTAGGGGCCGCCCAGACCCTAGGGGCCGTCCAGGACCTGGAGGCCGCCCAGAGCTTGGGGGCCACCCTTAACCAGGGTCCTGTGTCGAGGATTCCAATGTATTCCCCGCAGACCGACTGTGTCTCGATCCGTATTTCGTTTCTCGACCATATCACTCATGAAGCCGAATTCAAGGTTGCGACGTTAGTTTCATGGGATAACCAATTTCCTAATTTTTAGGGATGTTGTTTGGTGGTTGTAATCCTAATATTATCATGATAGCAAATATCCTAAATTTGTTAGGATAATTTATTATCAACTTGATATGGTTGAATGGTTAGGTAGTTGAAATAAAATCCCTCTTTTTATGGAACCATACAACCTCCTTTTTATGTATAAAAAGGAGAGAGATACCCCTTCGAAAGATATGTATGACTCCTCCTTTTTCTCTCTTTTGGATGCCTAACATCCACTTTCTCTCTCTAAAATGTCCATTCTCTCTTTAGAATGTCCCTCTCTCTCTTGAAGGGTTGAAAGCTCCTCTCTCTCTCACGTTCCTCTTTTTGGGTTGTTGAAGGAAGGCTTTCTCTCTCTTCTTGGTTGATCAAGATTTGATCTTGATCAAGAAATCTTTCTTGATTGATCAAGATTTGATCTTGATCAAGAAATTATTTTCTTTGATAAATCAAGATTTGATCTTGATCAAAAAATATTTTCTCTCTTGATTGATCAAGATTTGATCTTGATCAAGAAATTGTTCTCTCTTGATTTGGAAATCAATTGAAAAGAAAGAGGCGCTAGCACCCCTCGCAAGAAGGTTATTATCAAATCCTGAGAGGACATCATCCAAAGATCTTCGTGTGGATCACCATTAGAGGCTGGACGCATAGACGGCTAGTGATAAATCGTTTACCGGCTTCATCGAGCTTCATCCCCAATAAAGAACACATGTATGATCTATTATTAAATAATGTATTATTTCTTGTTAACTGAATCTATTTTTTGAGGATCTTGGGCTTTGGGAATTAAATTTCGTATTTATTTTTATCTTCCGCTGCGTGTTATATGAATTTGATTCATAAAGAACATACGAAATTCCCTTTAGTGGTATCAAAGCCACCTCAGGCTTCAAATTCAGTTAATTTGATAGATTACCTGAGTTCTAGTTTTTATATACATAGATCTAAATTTTACATGCGATGTAAAATATAAATATTGCCATATGATGAGATTAAATATTTAATAAGTTTATTATATGATAATAAACGTGAATTATTTAGATTTAATCATGTTAAAAATTAAAAATTATGATTTATGTGTGACATAATCATAAAGGCTAAAATTTAACATATTATGTTTAGAATTTAATTTTGACATGATAATAATGTGATTAAAATCTAAAATAATTATATCATGATAACATGATAATCAAGATTAAAATTAAAATTTTAAATTTTGACATGTTATCATGTTAGGGATGTTATGATATAGACCAATTAGGATTTTCATGTGATGAAAATAAATTTATCATAACAGATAATGATAAGACATATATTTAAAATAAATTGTTATAAAATATTTGATACTTATCATAAATCCCTAAAGATCACTATCTTATGTTATCATAATGTGTAATAGATGATAAGGTTTAGAAAAATTAGATTTAACTATATCATTGTTTGATCCTATGATTCCATAATTGATCAAATCAATTGGGCTTAACTACAATGGTGTCTAGAAAGGTACGATCATGGTTTTTAATTGCTCCGTTCGCTTCCTGAAAAAACCCATTCAATGGGATTGAAGGGTATGCTAAATAGAACCCCATTGATCAGCTGATCTGACCATTGTTAAGGAAAGCTCTTAATTGATTAAATCAATTAAGGTTAATCAGGATGGTAGCAATTGATTTGGTTACATAATTAGGGTTTCTATATTAGATAGTGATCAGGATCCTAATTTGATTAGGAGTCCCAATCATAAGATTGGATCTTATGAAATTTAGGTTAATTGAAATTAATCTAAAATTCACATATAGGATATGTAACCTAGTATGATACAAATGTTGTACATGCATGATGGGACTTAGATGCGCTAAATCCCTCCACGAATATTAAGTCATTAGCCTTTCATTGTTCATATGATACAAAATCATTAGGGCATAAGATTTGTTGTACCATATCCAAGATCAAGTGAACCTATGAGGAGTTGATTGGGGAACAATGGGTTGACTTAACTAGGTTAGCTGGCATAATTGGCCATAGCCAGGGTCAGTCTAATCTAGAGGCAATGTTTAGGGTGATTACATTAGATGTGATTGACAAGGCAATGTCTCCTAAATGATCTAGGAGTCACATTTGATGTGATTCATACAAATCTACCTAATTTGGCTTACTAAGATTTGTTGTGTCATAGCCAAGGTCAAGGTAAGTCAATTTGAGGGTCCTAGCCCACTAAAAAATTATTTGATAATTTTTTAAGATTAATAGAGAGTGCTATTAAGCTCGATAAAATAGTGAGAGTAATTGATTTAATTAAAAATTTTAAAATTTCCATATTCAATCAATGATTTGCATTCATAATAATTGATTTGTTCTATTTTCTTCACAGTTGTAAGAGACACCATGAGTGTGAATATTAACCTTAAAGGTAACCTAAAGTCCAACAAGCTGACCGGACCTAATTTCCCTGATTGGCTAAGGAATATAGCCAAGAAAAAATGTCACTTTTATGGCAAGGATGGGCACTAGAAGCATAACTGCAGGGTTTATTGGGTTAGCCTGAAAGATAAGAAGCATAGGGATGCTTCTACATCATGTGCATATATAATTGAGATATTTTCTTCTATTACTTCTTATTCCACTTGGGTATTGGATACCGGTTGTGGGTCTCATATTTATATTAATATGAAGATGATAAGAAATAGTAGAAGATTGGGGAAAGATGAAGTGATCCTACGAATGAAAATGGAACAAAGGTTGTTGCATTAGCCGTAGGAATTTGTTCTTTATCTTTGCCCACAGGGCTTGTAATTGAACTTAGTAATTGTTACTATGTTCCAAATATAACAAAGAATATTATATCTGTTTCATGTTTAGTAATGAATGTGTATTCATTTGAAATTGGAAATAAAGGTATTTCTATTTTTTGAAATAAAATGTTCTTTGGTTCTACTGAATTGTTCAATGGAATTTATGTTCTTAATCTTCAAACCCCTATTCTGAATATTGAATCAAAAAGATTAAAATCAAATAATTCTAGAACTCATACCTATGGCATTATCGTCTAGGCCATGTAAATGAAAAGCGTTTAACCAAGTTAAATAATGATGGATACTTGGGCTCATTCGATTGGGAATCATTTGAGGAATGTGAATCATGTTTACTTGGCAAGATAACCAAGTCACCTTTTACTGGAAAAGCTGAGCGAGCAACTGAATGTTTGGGTTTAGTACATTCGGATGTATGTGGACCCATCAACATTCAAGCCATAGGAGGTTTTTCTTATTTCATCACATAGATGACCATAATAGATATGGTTATGTATATCTGATGAAGCACAAATCTAAAGTCTTTGAAAAGTTCAAATAATTTAGATGTGAAGTAGAAAAATAAACTGACAAGAGTATTAAGATACTTTGATCAGATCGAGGTGGTGAATACTTGAGTCATGAGTTCATAGATTATTTGAAGAAGAATGAGATTCTTCCTCAATGGACTCCTCCTGGTACACCACAGCATAATGGTGTGTCAAAAAGGAGAAATCGCATACTGTTAGACATGGTACTTTCATGATGAGCCTTGCAGATCTTCCAAAAATATTTTGGGGTTATGCACTAGACACTATCGAATATACCTTAAACCGAGTTCCATCTAAATCGGTCAACTCCACTCCCTATGAGATATGGTATGGAAAGAAACCATCCCTTAATCATTTAAGGGTTTGGGGCCATTACGCTTATGTGAAGCGTAATGAATCAGACAAGTTTGAAGCTGGATCTGATAAATGCAATTTTGTGGGATATCCAAAACAAACAAAAGGATATTACTTCTACCATCCTCTCGAGCAAAAGGTGTTTGTCTCGAGAAATGCTTCATTTTTAGAAAATGAGATAATTTTAAAGGATAGTGGGAGTAAGATTGAACTTAGTGAAGCTCAAGAACCATAAATTAATATAGACCCATTAGATGGAATGGAGCATATGTTGAATACAGTGGGAGTTGAGCAGGAGACTCAACCTATATTCAGGTAGACATTGCATGAAAAGCAACAGGTGGCTCCAAGTACATACCAGCTACGTAGATCTAGTAGGACAATTCATATCCCTAAGAGATATACATTTCTTATAGAGGATGATGAGCCTACCAACTACAAGGAGGCAATGTCTGACATTAACTCCAAGAGATGGCTTGAGGCCATGAAATCTGAGATGAATTCCATATGACAACCAGGTATGACCTTGGTTGATCCACCTGAAGGGGTAAAACCCATTGGGTGCAAATAGGTTTTCAAGAAAAAAACTGACATGGATGGTAATGTGATTACTTATAAGGCAAGGCTAGTTGCAAAAGGTTACAAGTAAAGACAAGGTGTTGACTTTGATGAAACCTTTTCACCTGTTGCCATGCATAAGTCTATAAGGATTTTGCTTGCAATAGCAGCATATTTTGACTATGAGATCTAGCAGATGGATGTCAAGACTGCCTTCCTAAATGGAAATTTATAGGAGGATGTGTATATGACACAACCAGAGGGTTTTGAACTATAGATCCTAAGAAAGTGTGCAAGTTACAAAGTTATTTATGGACTTAAGCAAGCCTCTAGAAGTTGGAACATTCGATTTGATGTGACAATCAAAGAGTTTGATTTTATCAAAAATAAGGATGATCCATGTGTGTACAAGAAGGTTAGTGGGAGTGATATTGTTTTCATGATATTATATGTGGATGGCATATTATTAATAGAAAACAATGTATCCTTCCTTAAAGAAGTGAAGGATTAGTTGTCAGGTAAATTCTCCATGAAGGATTTCGGAGAAGCATCCTATATACTTGGTATAAAGATCTATAGAAATAGATCTAGAAGGTTGCTTGGGTTGACCCAATCCACGTACATAGATAAGATGCTAAAGCAGTTTAGCATGGAGGAATTCAAGAAGGGATTCCTGCCAATGTCGCATAGTGTACATCTCTCCAAGGACATGAGTCCTAAGACCCAAGAAGAAAGAGAGTACATGGATAGGATACCATACGCATCAGCAATTGGATCCATTATGTATGCGATGCTATGTACGAGGCTGATGTTTCTTATGCCTTGAGTATCACGAGTAGATATCAAGAAAATCCTGGTGAGAAACATTGGATGATAGTCAAGAATATCCTTAAGTACTTGCGAAGAACTAAGGATATGTTCTTGGTTTATGGAGGACCCGATCTTATAGTTTGAGGTTATACGAATTCTAGTTTTCAGTCTGATGGAGATGATTATAAATCACAATCAGGCTATGTGTTCACACTCAATGGTGGTGCAGTCAGCTGAAAGAGTTCCAAGCAGGAGATGACTACTGACTCTACAACTAAGCCGAGTACATCATAGCATCAGATGCAGTTAAATAAACAGTTTGGATCAAAAAGTTTATCACTGAACTTGGAGAGGTTCCAAGCATTGTTAATCCAATACTCTTGTATTGTATAATAATGGAGCTATTGCGCAAGCCTAGGAACCAAGGTCTCATCAGAGGTCCAAACATGTACTCAGAAAATATCATGTGATTAGGAAAATCAATGGGAGGAATGATATAAAATAGATCGAGTCCCCATGGATGACAATATTGCCGATCCGTTCACTAAAGTCCTGCTACAGCAGAAGCATGATAGTCATGCTGAGTCACTTGGTATTAGATACATGGGTGATTGGCTCTAGTACAAGTGAGAGATTATTAGTGTGCCCTAAATCTAATCGGATTAGATACTAGTTTGTACACATTTCTTTATGAATGCAAATCAAATTTATTGGTTTCTTTATCTATCCGGATGTAATATATATATATATATTTGATATATTTAACATGTGAGATAAAGTCCAAAAGAATGTGAACTGTGCATATGGAATTTGTAATATAGATTACAAATTGTAAGATCCAAAATTGCACATTATGGTTCGATTCTTTAAACTTTCCTAGTCAATGCATAGATGGGATTGGACACTGTCAAACGCCGATGAGACTAGCACACATTGCATATCTTTACCCTTGTAGTGAGCAGCTGATCTTGCAAGCTGAAGTATGGAGATACTTGGATAAGGTGTGTGGATGTTCGTTATTGTAATGATGCATTGGATGACCCGCATAGAGATCCCATATGGATATTCTATATATGTCATGGTTGATATCTGATGATGGTGGTACGAGTAATCCTTTGACTTGAGATCTTCATTGCACCTCATGTGTGGAATATCATGCTTTGACAACATGCAAATATCGCTCTAGCCACGGGTGGCAAATATGATATCGATTGGGTATGACATGAAGCACATGAAGGTGGTGTTTGATAAAGACAAGATTCGTCTCCCTTGATAGAAATGGTTATATCCTATGGCCACTTGATGGATTAAATTGACTGATAAATCCTTGCAAGGTTGAGTTGGAATTCGAAATGGTTTCGAAGTTCTAATTCATATGAGTCAATTTTTTGAGATCAAGTAAACAAAGATCAATTACATGGTTGACACATTCCATACCACTGATTGATCTGGGATATATGATGAAGGGATTGAATCATATGGTAACCGTTCATGGATAAGTGTTGATGACCACGTTAATAAACCCTTAACACTTGGGTGGCCATGATGCTTTGCTAGAGGCCGCTTATGATCTATAATCATGGATTCTTTGACTTAATCAAAGAGTTGATTTGGTTAAAGAATTAACTTGGACAAGTGTTGATCAGGTCATCCTTAGGGTCAATATTAGGGACATGATTATTACCAACGTGTCAAGAGACCTAATGGGTCACACGCATTACGAAGATTTTGGATGAAGTTAAAATGGAAATTAAGTTGGACTTAATTCAAATTAGATAACCAATTAATTAGGATTGGGTTTGACTCAATCTTAATGAGAGAACATGAAATTGATGAATAGGATTCATCATAGAAAAAAAAAATTGTGTTCAAGAGAGAGACCTTTTGTACATGAGATGTACATATGAAATTCATTAATTAGGCTTTATCCATGTGATGGATGGCTTAGATTAATTGAGATTAATAATATGATATTTAATTGGATCCATATGATGGCATGATTTGATTCATGGAAACCTATTTAACCCGAGGGCTGAGATCGTGCCACATGGAGGATGGATCCATGCCTATGTGATGGACATGACCCATCTCCACGTCATGGAGGAGGGAACCCCATGATTTGGGCATCCTCATGAAGCCGAATTCAAGGTTGCGACATTGGTTTCATGGGATAACCAATTTTTAATTTTTAGGGATGTGGTTTGGTTGTTGTAATTTTAACATTATCATGATAGCAAATATCCTAAATTTGTTAGGATAATTTGTTATCAACTTGATATGGTTGAATGGTTAGGTGGTTGAAATAAAATCCCTCTTTTTATGGAACCATACAACCTCCTTTTCATGTATAGAGATATGCCTGACTCCTCCTTTTTCTCTCTTTTGGATGCCTAACATCCACTCTCTCTCTCTAAAACGTCCTTTCTCTCTCTCTCTAGGACGTCCCTCTTTCTCTTGAAGGGTTGAAAGCCCTCTCTCTCTCTCACATCCCTCTTTCTGGGTTGTTGAAGGTAGGCTTTCTTGATTGATCAAGATTTGATCTTGATCAAGAAATTATTTTCTTTGATAAATCAAGATTTGATCTTGATCAAGAAATATTTTTTCTCTTGATTGATTAAGATTTGATCTTGATCAAGAAATTGTTCTCTCTCTTGATTTGAAAAATCAATTGAAAAGAAAATAGGCGCTAGCACCCTTCGCAAGAAGGTTATCATCTAATCCTAAGTGGACATCATCCAAAGATCTTCGCGTGGATCACCATTAGAGGCCGGACGTATGGACGGCTAGTGGTAAATCGTTTACCGGCTTCATCGGGCTTCATCCCCAATAAAGGACACATGTATGATCTATTATTAAATCATGTGTTATTTCTTGTTAACTGAATCTGTTCCATGAGGATCTTGGACTGTGAGAATTAAATTTCGTATTTATTTTTATCTTCCACTGCGTGTTATATGAATTTAATTCATAAAATATACGAAATTCCCTTCACCAAATATATCCATATACACATGATCAATATTGAAACATGACCTTTTTTTGGGGACAAAAATAAAAAATTCACCATGGACGAACCTTAAGACAATCTAGTTATCTTATTAATACATGGAAAATTCTTTATGTATTCTAAGCATACTCCTTTGTGTAGCTAGATCTAATATTTTGTTAGGATGGAATTTAAGTATGCTTCATTATATGCAAGCTATCTAATTTATATTTGTTTCTCTTTTACTTACCATCAACTTATGTGGAAGTTTAGGTGGCTTTAAAAATTAGGAGAAAGAAAAACACAAACCGCGTGACCCATACTATGAACCGTACTAAAGTTCCATCTATTTTATTAACTATATAGAATTTGAATGGACAATAACACCCTTCATGAACCACCTAATCTATGGTGCTCACCCAAAAAAATGATTTGCTACTTATCCTAGATACATGGATATGACAAGTAATCCTCTCTTTACATAGGTATACATGCGCGCGCATGCATGTATGTATGTATAAGTGCAGAGCTTAACTTAGTCATACTTAGCCAATCTCATTTTAGATTTGATTAGATTTATGTAAAACAATGTGACTTATAAACTATAAGCCAATTCAACAAGTAGTCAAAAAATTAAATTATTATATAATTTGAATCATATATATATTTATTTAGTTATAAGTAACCACTAGATGTATGGACTAAAAGGTTTTAAATTATATATTTTTAATGTGAAAGTATTTTAGAAGTAATAGATCTCGTCTAATAACTCAAATCATTGATGTGAGGCCTCCACTTTCAATATAAAATTAATTAGATTTGAGTGAAGATCAACTTTAGCCAAATTAGATGCGCTCTTTATATACTTGCAATTATCACGGACCATAATTAATGCAACACCATTAGTGTAGAGGGCCCCTGATAAATCCATTTGATAATTATGTAATCTCCCTTGGGCCAGACTTAGCAAGCATGGAATTTTAACACATGTTGGCCTTAAACCACAAAGGAGATCATGCTATGCTAGAAACCATGACAAACAAAAATAAATATAATAAAATTCACTCAAAGACAATGATATGTTAAGTGGCCTTCGCAGAGGAAATCTCGACTTAATCATAACCATGCCAGCAATAAGATGAAGTGAAATGATTAAAAGATCATTCACCATGAAAGTTGCATAATATACGTACCCACTGGAGGCATTTGGTATCCGATAATCCATTAAAAATTACTAAAAATTTAAATGAACATAATAAGATCATCATGTTTAGTCATACTCTAATTATTCTTCATGACATTAATGGTTCCAAATCATCCCCATTTTTAGAATTGTCTTCCAATTTCAATGACCCTTTACTCATCCTTACTAATGGATACTCAAAATTACCTCGGAAACAATGATCTTGAATTGAGATTTAAACCAAAATGCCTCTTATAACTACATCTACATAAAAAGAACACCCTACCGTAATACGAAAACCCATATATTATTTTCATATTAATATAACTTAAAATAACATAATATTATAATATAATAATATTATACTATTATAATAAATCATATGAAAATAATGATAATTATGATAATAATTGCAAAATATATATAAGGATAATTTTAGTATTATATAGCTAGTGATATTGGATTTACATAATATATAAAATAGATTAATTATGAATAACCGAGGATCTTTAATTATTAAGCATATGGTGATCATAAATCATAGGATCATATGACCTTGGGATAATGATCATTAGTGATACAACGATCTCATTCGAATTACCAAACATCCTGATGACGCCAAGTCACCTTCCTCAAACGCCGGGGAAGACGGACGTCCTTCTCCTCGGAGCCCTGCAAGAAAAGTCCCCGGAGATCGGTGATACCGGTAGGGACCCTCCGACGATCAAGTCAGTCACTTGGGCTCAGACAAAGAATCGCCCAGTGAGAAAGAACTGAGGCGGTTAGGGTTTTGCTGGGAGGAAGAAAGCTCAGAAAACCAGCGTTCAGATCCTACTTACAGTGCGAGCACGTGCTTTTATACCGGTCCGAATATCCCATCTTGTTGTTTTGGAAGATCACCATCGTACCATCGCTGCACGTACCGGAGACATCCCGTACCGCTTGCTAACATGATGTCATACGTATCCAACAGCCGCGAAGGCATTCGGTGCGCGCCGTCGGATGATATGACCGAGCACAGTCGCAAGTTGTAGCGAATCGTACGCCGTAGCGAGGCATGGCCATGCACAGGGACATGCAACGCACCATACGCCGTTATGAGGTATGACCCTCCGTAACGGGGTGCAATCACAGGTGTACGGAGAGTCATGTGAGTATGTCGTGTGGCCTGAAATCATCATTTCTCTCGACGATTGGACTTGCGTGTTGATTGCTGACGAACCCACCCCGAGACCGGAAGGGGTCCCGGGGTGGGGAAATGCTGGTGCACCCGAGACCGGTGGGGTCCCGGGGCCAAGAGATGATGACCCCACCCCGAGACCCAATGGGGTCTCGGGGGTGGGGAAATGCCGATGCACCTCGAGACCGATGGGTCCCGAGCGTGAGGAAATGCCGGTGCACCCCGAGACCGAAGGGGTCCCGGGGCCAAGAGATGATGACCCCACCCCGAGACCCGATGGGGTCCCGGGGGTAGGGAAATACCGGTGCACCCCGGAGACCGGTGGGGTCTCGGGGCCAAGAGATGATGACCCCACCCCGAGACCCGATGGGGTCCCGGGGGGTGGGGAAATGCCGGTGCACCCCGAGACCGGTGGGGTTCCGGGGCCAAGAGATGATGACCCACCCCGAGACCCGATGGGGTCCCGGGGGTAGGGAAATGCCGGTGCACCCCGGAGACCGGTGGGATCCCGGGGCCAAGAGATGATGACCCCACCCCAAGACCCGATGGGGTCCCAGGGGTGGGGAAATGCCGGTGCACCCCGGGACCGGTGGGGTCCCGGGGCCAAGAGATGATGACCCCACCCCGAGACCCGATGGGGTCCCGGGGGTGAAGAAATGCCGGTGCACCCCGGGACCGGTCCCGGAGCCAAGAGATGATGACCCCACCCCGAGACCCGATGGGGTCCCGGGGGTGGGGAAATGCCGGTGCACCCCGAGACCGGTGGGGTCCCGGGGCCAAGAGATGATGACCCTACCCCGAGACTCGATGGGGTCCCGGGGGTGGAAAAATGCCGGTGCACCCCGGGACCGGTGGGGTCCCGAGGCCAAGAGATGATGACCCCACCCCGAGACCCGATGGGGTCCCGGGGGTGGGGAAATGCTGGTGCACCCCGGGACCGGTGGGGTCCCAGGGCCAAGAGATGATGACCCCGGTGCACCCCGGGACCGGTGGGGTCCTGGGGCCAAGAGATGATGACCCCACCCCGAGACCCGATGGGGTCCCGGGGGTAGGGAAATGCCGGTGCACCCTGGGACCGGTGGGGTCCCAGGGTCATTAGATGTCGTTACCTTTTATTCTGACGACGCGGGATCAGTCATATCAGATGCCCCCTCACCCCTGGGGCGAAGCGGGTCCCACCGTTGAGGCGCAAGGGGTGTTCTCCACGTGGCTGATCCCCATCCTCATCTTCCATGCGGACGGCCTGGGGAATGTAAGGAGGCGGCATTTCGTACGCTGTGCCCACCACGGTCGACCTCGAGAGAGGGAACTGGCTGTTCGAAGTTTGCGCGAAAAGCCGCATCATCATTGCCTTTCCTTTCGGCGACGTCAGCGGGGTCCCACCACTGGCCGGGGGCGTGCCGCACCACGCGCTCAGGCGCTCCTCGAGGCAAGCCAGCCTATGGCAAGGGGCCATGTGGTCGATGAGACATGGAGGGATGATTTGAAAACCTGCTAAAGCCAAGCGAGGAGTTGAATTGACACCAAACCGCTTCTCTTGTCGTCGTCTCCTCAGAGCTTACGCCCTGACCTCCCCTGCGACTTGCGGGCCTGCGTCTGGTTTCTTTCCTTCCAGGTTAGCCCTTCCCCCATCCTAGACTTCTGTCCCTCTGCCCATGAGTTCTCCTTCCTGGACCTCGGAGGACGGTTCTGAGGATCGTCCTCCTTTCGAGAGGCACCGTACCTCTCCTGCTCCTTCCCCTTTGATTGAGTGGTCCTCTGATGGCCCGGCGACGGGCCACCAGTGGAGCCCCATCGAGGGGCCGTCGGTCGGAGGCCGGCGCCTCCTCGACGGTGGAGGGGTCCCCAGAGGGGACAGCCTCCACGATGACGCGGCTGGATTTGGAAAAATCCGCGCCCGTTATCAGGTCCCACGGGATGTTGAGCTTTTCCTGCCAACTCCCGATGATAGGGCCATTTCCTCCCGACCCGGTCGGGTGGCCCTCTATGAGATCTGCCTAAAGGCAGGTCTTCGCCCACCCTTTCCGCCCTTTTTTGTCAACCTCCTTAACTACTATTCCTTGGCCCCCTCTCAATTAGTTCCAAACTCCTATCGCATCATCTATGCCTTTGTCATCCTTTGCTATCGCCTGAACATTACCCCCCGAATCAGCCTTTTTCGATCTTTCTATACTCTTCGGGCCCAAAAGGGCTGGTGGCTATTCCAGCCCCGACCCAATCGGGTCCTAAAACTTCTCCTGCCTTCTTCGATTAAGGGATGGAAATCCCGCTTCTTTTTTGCGAATGTTGACCAAGTCAGGCCCCAGTGAGGGGACCCCGACCTCCAGGGGAACGCCGTCATCATCCACCCTGGGGATCGGGAGGCGTTGGGACTATTGTTGTCCGCCGAGATCCCCCGGTACACCCTGTTGCTGTCAGAGGATAACCTGGAGTCGGTGGGTCTCATCTCCCACCGGGGTAAGTATTCTCCATTCTTAGCCAAAAATTTCGTTTCTCTCCCCCTCCTTTTTTTTTTTTAATCCAACCGATGCCACGCAACCATGAAGATACCGGCGGCAAAACTGCTGAGGGCTGCCTCCAAGAAGAGGGCCCGGGAGGGACCATCCAGGGGTCAGCAGGCCCCAGCCCCGAAGCATTCGATAGCCCGGGCTTACCCACCGGCTCAAGTCTCCCCACCCCCAGCTCCGCAAGATGTCCCGGCTGTTCCGGAGGTTGACCTCACGGCCGACACTCCACCAGTCGCCGTTGAGGAGCCCGCCGCGGAGGGGCCCATATTGACTGAAGAGCCCTCGGCCTTTGGGGGACTGACCCCACCAGATGCCCCCAGGGATTGGGGTGAGGGACCATAAGGTCCCGAGAGTCCACCCCCTGAGGGGTCGCTTAGGAGTGGCCCACACACCGAACCAGGGACAGCCGGGACGGAGCAAGGTGGGGGTGAGACTGGGCCACTCCGAGACTCCCTGAACGACGGTCGCTGGGCTGAGCGAGTCCTGGGCCAGATCTATGTTCCTGAGGTCCTGGAGGACCTCAGTCACCAGAAAGCGAGCACGTTTTTTTTGGGACTCCTATGCTGCCGTTGTCAGGGTAAGTGATCTTTTTGCCCCTTACCTTTTATTCCCTTCCTTTGGCTGACTTGGAGCCCACGCACGCAGATTGCATACTCCCTAAGGGCCGCCAGGGAGGCAATGCGCGATGGGAAGGTCCTTCTAGGGGAGACGCAGAAGGAGGTCGAGGACGCTCGGTGCCATGCGGAGGCGGCCGAGAAGGCGCTGGAGTCGGCCAGAAGCGCCTGGGCGAGCGAGGTACAGGCCGCCGAGAGCCGAGTGGAGATTGAAGCCAACCGTGCGCGCAGCGCTCCTCCTAATGATGGAGGCTGAGAACGCTGTAATAGCCAGGGACATGCATATCTCTGAGTTAACCTCAGCCCTCCAGGAGGCCGAAAATCGAGCGGGCGCAGCGGCAGAAGAGGCGCAAGCGGCGAAAGAGGAGGTCAGCCGGTCCAAAGAGGAGGTGAGCCGGTCCAAAGAGGAGGTGAGCCGCGCCTGGGAGGCTGAAAGGATTGCAACGGAAGCCCTTGCTGCAGAGAAGGTCCGGGCTGCTGGACTCATAGAGGAGTATAAGGCGTCCGGGCGCTTCACAGACGACCTGGCCGAAGCCTCGGCGGCTGTATTTCTCGACGGGTTCTAGCATGGTAAGGAGAAGGTAGCCAGGGACCTGAACTTCCCCCAGGCCCTAGAGGTTGAGCTGGAGCGTTTGTTTGACTTGGCCCCTTCTGATGATGAGCCCGCACCGGCAGAGCCGTGAGCTCGCACTCTTGTTGTTTTGCTCTTTCTCTTTTACAAGTCCAACAACGTCGGCATTTTGTAGTCCCTTCCAATTAATGAAAACACTCTTCGAGATGCATTCTGTCTTATCATGAATTTCGTCGATTGACAATATGTAGTCCTGTGATCCCATTAGTTCCAATAGCACCGGGGGACTACTCTCAACTCGAGCTATTTCGCCCCAGCCGTTTAGACCCGAAAGTTAGGGCCAGGGAGGGTAGGTTTTTCGGAGTGGAAACGCCGGCAGTTAGAGGTTAAGTAAACGGGCTCCTTGAGGCCATCGGCGCAACGCCCTGCCGAGTGTTGGTCCTTGTACTAAATAGGTGCATGGATTCTGATGTCTATAGGGGTTGGCTTTTATCTGACTGGCGGGACTTCATGTTGTCGGGTGTCGGGCTTTAAGTTCAGCAAGCCCAGAGCTTCTTGTGCCGTTCGAGGCAGGGCTTTAGGTACCGATGGGTGTCGGGCTTCGTGCCTAGCTAGCGTAGGGCTTTGGTGCCGACCAGGGCCGGGCTTTTGTTGCTGAGAGCCGATGGTACACCGCTCTGCCAGTGGTACACTGGGCTTCATGCCTGGCTGGTGCAGGGCTTTGGTGCCGACCAGGGTCGGGCTTTTGTTGCTGAGAGCCGGTGGTACACCGCTCTGCCAGTGGTACACTGGGCTTTATGCCTGGCTGGTGCAGGGCTTTGGTGCCGACCAGGGTCGGGCTTTTGTTGCTGAGAGCCGTGGTACACCGCTCTGCCAGTGGTACACTGGGCTTTATGCCTGGCTGGTGCAGGGCTTTGGTGCCGACAGGGCCGGGCTTTTGTTGCTGAGAGCCGGTGGTACACCGCTCTGCCAGTGGTACACTGGGCTTTATGCCTGGCTGGTGCAGGGCTTTGGTGCCGACCAGGGTCGGGCTTTTGTTGCTGAGAGCCAGTGGTACACCGCTTTGCCAATGGTACACTGGGCTTCATGCCTGGCCGTGCAGGGCTTTGGTGCCGACCAGGGTCGGGCTTTTGTTGCTGAGAGCCGGTGGTACACCGCTCTGCCAGTGGTACACTGGGCTTTATGCCTGGCTGGTGCAGGGCTTTGGTGCCGACAGGGTCGGGCTTTTGTTGCTGAGAGCCGGTGGTACACCGCTCTGCCAGTGGTACACTGGGCTTTATGCCTGGCTGGTGCAGGGCTTTGGTGCCGACCAGGGTCGGGCTTTTGTTGCTGAGAGCCGGTGGTACACCGCTCTGCCAGTGGTACACTGGGCTTTATGCCTGGCTGGTGCAGGGCTTTGGTGCCGACCAGGGTCGGGCTTTTGTTGCTGAGAGCCGGTGGTACACCGCTCTGCCAGTGGTACACTGGGCTTATGCCTGGCTGGTGCAGGGCTTTGGTGCCGACCCGGGCTTTTGTTGCTGAGAGCCGGTGGTACACCGCTCTGCCAGTGGTACACTGGGCTTATGCCTGGCTGGTGCAGGGCTTTGGTGCCGACCACGGGCTTTTGTTGCTGAGAGCCGGTGGTACACCGCTCTGCCAGTGGTACACTGGGCTTATGCCTGGCTGGTGCAGGGCTTTGGTGCCGACCCGGGCTTTTGTTGCTGAGAGGGTGGTACACCGCTCTGCCAGTGGTACACTGGGCTGCCTGGCTGGTGCAGGGCTTTGGTGCCGACCGGGCTTTTGTTGCTGAGAGCCGGTGGTACACCGCTCTGCCAGTGGTACACTGGGCTTATGCCTGGCTGGTGCAGGGCTTTGGTGCCGACTGGCTTTTGTTGCTGAGAGGTGGTACACCGCTCTGCCAGTGGTACACTGGGCTTATGCCTGGCTGGTGCAGGGCTTTGGTGCCGACCGGGCTTTTGTTGCTGAGAGCCGGTGGTACACCGCTCTGCCAGTGGTACACTGGGCTTATGCCTGGCTGGTGCAGGGCTTTGGTGCCGACGAAGGCCGGGCTTTTGTTGCTGAGAGCCGGTGGTACACCGCTCTGCCAGTGGTACACTGGGCTTATGCCTGGCTGGTGCAGGGCTTTGGTGCCGACGAAGGGTCGGGCTTTTGTTGCTGAGAGCCGGTGGTACACCGCTCTGCCAGTGGTACACTGGGCTTATGCCTGGCTGGTGCAGGGCTTTGAGTGCCGACCAGGGTCGGGCTTTTGTTGCTGAGAGCCGGTGGTACACCGCTCTGCCAGTGGTACACTGGGCTTTATGCCTGGCTGGTGCAGGGCTTTGGTGCCGACGAAGTGCCGGGCTTTTGTTGCTGAGAGCCGGTGGTACACCGCTCTGCCAGTGGTACACTGGGCTTATGCCTGGCTGGTGCAGGGCTTTGGTGCCGACCCGGGCTTTTGTTGCTGAGAGCCGGTGGTACACCGCTCTGCCAGTGGTACACTGGGCTTATGCCTGGCTGGTGCAGGGCTTTGGTGCCGACCCGGGCTTTTGTTGCTGAGAGCCGGTGGTACACCGCTCTGCCAGTGGTACACTGGGCTTATGCCTGGCTGGTGCAGGGCTTTGGTGCCGACCCGGGCTTTTGTTGCTGAGAGCCGGTGGTACACCGCTCTGCCAGTGGTACACTGGGCTTATGCCTGGCTGGTGCAGGGCTTTGGTGAGAAGAGATTTCACTAAAATTGAATCTCGTTAATATTGAATGGGGGGTGAAACCCAAGTGAACACAGGGGTGATACTTACATGAAAGGAGGATACATTACTGATAATACCGGCGGAGGTTATCCGCATTCCACGTCCTTGGGAAGTGGCGTCCCATCAAGTTCTTCAATTTTATAAGCTCCGTGGTGGAGCGTCTCGGTGATCCGGTAAGGTCCCTCCCAGTTAGGGGCTAGCTTACCTCCTTCAGCTGGCTTTGAGACCTCGGCCCGTCGGAGGACTAGATCTCCTGGCAGGAACGTTCGGGGGCGCACACGCGTTGTAGTACTTCGCGGCCCGTTGCCGGTAGGCCGCCATTCGAAGCCGCGCCCTGTCTCGCCTCCTCCACCAGGTCGAGGTTGGCTCGCAGTTGGTCAGGGTTACCTTCTTCACTGTAAGCCTCCACCCGAGGGCTTGGTGCTCCGATCTCCACGGGGATAACAGCCTCAGAGCCAAAGACTAAGCTGAACGGCGTTTCCCAGTGGGGGCTCGGGGCGTCGTGTGGTAGGCCCATAGCACGTTGGGGAGCTCCTCCACCCATCGTCCCTTGCAGCCATCCAGCCGAGACTTCAGTCCTTGGAGAATGATTCGGTTAGTCACTTCGGCTGCCCCGTTGGTTTGAGGATGCCCGACGGAAGTGAACCTCTGAGGATACCCAGCTCGGAGCAGAACCCCGAAGGGTGCATTGTCAAACTGACGGCCATTATCAGTGACAGTGTGCGGCAGCCAAACCGACATATGATGACTTCCAGAAGAAGATCTCACTTTGCTCTCGGTAATCTTGGCCAAGCCTCGGCTTCGACCCACTTGGTGAAGTGGATCCACCGCCACCAAGAGGAACTTTCGCTGTCCGGAAGGCCGGGGGAAATGGCCCCAGATATCCATGCCCCACTGGGCAAAGGGCCAAGGCGCCACCAAGGGGGTCAGGTGAGACGTCGGCTGTCGCTGGATATTGGCATGACGTTGGCAGCTATCACACTTCTTGACAAGCTCGGCCGCGTCCTCCTTCATCGTCAGCCAGAAGTACCCTTGGCGCAGGCCTTGTAGCTAGGGCTCTGCCCCCCAGATGACTCCCGCATATGCCTTCATGGATCTCCCTGAGGATATAATCGATTCAAGGGCCCCACACACCTGAGGACCGGGTATGAGAAGGATCTCCGATAAAGCTTCCCGTCCATCATCAAGAATCTCGGGGCCCTTCGCCTGAGCAGCTTGGCCTCAGCGGGTTCTCCGGGAGTACCGTCGGTTAAGTACCGGATGTAGGCATCCATCCAGGAGGGCTCCGGCTCCACTGGCAATGCTTCATCCCGGCCTCAATGCTCGGGACTTGTAGATGCTCCACATATGTCCTCCCCAACGCCCGTCGGCCGAAGTGGCCAACGGGACAATGCATCAGCCCTGGCATTCTCCGCCTGGGGATATAGCTGACGCGGAAGTAAGAAAATGAGACGCCTGGGACTGCACCTTGCTCAAGTACGGGACATGGTTGGGTCCCTAGCCTCGTACTCCCCAGTAATTTGCCCAGAACAAGTTGAGAGTCGTGAAGGCCCTCAAGCGCCCGCGCCTAGCCCCTCAGCTAACCTCATCCCCGCCAGCAAGGCTTCGTACTCCGCCTGATTATTGGTTGCTGGGAACTGGAATCTGAGAGCGTACTCCACTACGTCTCCCTCGGGCTTCGAGAATGAGTCCGGCTCCGCTCCCTTGAGAGTTTGCCGCTCCATCCACATGCAGGATCCAGTCCTCCGCCTCCTCAGATGAGGGAGGTCCCCACCCTCCGGTGCGCCTCCTCCATGTCCTTCTCGGTCCAGGAACACTCGACCAGGAAATCCGCCAACACCTGAGACTTCATGGCTGACCTTGGCCGGATGGACAGGTCGAACTCACTCAGCTTGATGGCCCACTTAGCCAGCCGCCGGAGGTGTCGGGGCGAGATAAGATAGCTCGAAGGGGCTGGTCCGTAAGCACCACGATGGGATGGGCTTGGAAGTAAGGCCGGAGGCGCTGAGTAGAGACCACCAAGGCGAAGATAATCTTCTCGGTTCTGAATACCTGGTCTCGCGTCATGGAGTACTTTGCTGGTGTAATAGATTGGCTTCTGAGCCCCGTCGGCATCCATACGCACAGTACGGAGCTGACAGCCTCGGGGAAGCGGCCAGATATAAAAAGAGCTCCTCCCCATTTTCAGGCTTGGACAGCAGCGGAGGAGTGGAGAGATTTTCAATTCTTCAAAGGAGCCCTGACACTCTTTCGTCCACTCGAAGCCGTTGACCTTGCGCAGCGCCTTAAAGAAGGGCAGGCACCTCTCCGCCGACCTTGACATGAAACGACTCAAGGCCGCCACCCTCCCCGTTAGGCGCTGCACCTCCTTCTTATTGGCTGGGGGCCTCATCTCCAGGATAGCCCTGATCTTGTCGGGGTTGGCTTCGATCCCTCGCTGGGTCACCATAAAACCCAGGAACTTGCCTGCTGCTACTCCAAAGGCGCATTTGTGGGGGTTGAGCTTCATCCGTACCGACGCAAGTTGTTGAAAGTCTCCTCGAGGTCAGCACATGGTCCGCCTGGTGCTCTTGGTCAGCATGTCATCCACATACACCTCCATGTTGCGCCCCAGCTGGTCCTCAAAGACCTTGTTCATTAATCTTTGATAAGTGGCCCCGGCGTTTTTCAATCCAAAAGGCATCACCCTGTAACAGTAAATCCCCTTCTCTGTGACAAAGGAAGTTGCTCTTCATCCGCCGGCTCATCTTGATTTGATTATACCCCGAGAACGCATCCATGAAACTGAGAGTCTCGTGCCCGGAGGTGGCGTCCACCAGCTGGTCGATTCGGGGGCAGCGGGAAGCTGTCCTTGGGGCACGCCTTGTTGAGGTCGGTGAAATCCACGCACATCCTCCAGCTTCCGCTGGCCTTGCGAACCATCACGACGTTCGCCTAGCCAGTCGGGGTAGCGCACCTCACGGATGTGGCCAGCCGCCACAGCTTCCGCACCTCCTCATCAACGGCCTTCTGTCGGTCGGAGCAAAACTCCTTTTCTTCTGCCTGACGGGCCGGCACTCCGGCCGGATGTTGAGCTGGTGCGTAATCACCTCCTCCGGGATCCCCGGCATGTCGGATGCTGACCATGCGAAGACGTCGGCGTTGGCCCGCAGGAAGGTAAGGAGTCGTCACGAGCTTCCTCCGGAAGTAAGGCTCCAACCCGGACCATCCGCGCGGGGTCCTCCCCGAGGGGGAAAGGAGCAGCCGCTCGGCCGGTTCCCCCCTTTTCTCCAAGTCTCGGGTCAAGGCCTCAGGTGCCGGTGCAGGTGCCGTCTCTGGGGACTAGGGGCCAAGTGATAGCAAAGTGCCGGTAGACCCTGCTCTCCTCGCATCTCGCCGACCCCTCTGTTGGTGGGAACTCACGAGGAGCCGCTTGGTGGATATGATGGCATCCAAGAGGTTGAGCCCAGGTCTCCCGAGGATTGCATTGTATGCAGGGGCACACGGACCACCAAGAACTTCATGAGACAGTGCTTTGGCACGGAGCCGTCCACCGTTACGGGAAGAGTGATTTCCCCTTCAACCCTCACAGAATCTCCCGTGAACCCCATCAAAGGGTGGCGACAGGTCGAAGCAGATCATGCGACAAGTTCATACGAACAAAGGCATCGTAGTTTAAAACATCTACGGAGCTCCCACTGTCAACTAAGATTCTTTTTACAGGGTGCTTAGCGATCGTCATGGACACGACGACGCTATCATCATCCTTATTTACAACCCCTCTAAGTCCTTTTCGAAAAAAGGAATTACAGTCTCAGCTCCCCCTCCCCCCTTTGTCTCTTCAATGGGCCTCCTGCCCCCCAGGAAATCATCGCACCGTCTTCTCCGTCGGGGCATTGTCGATCACGGCGGCAGGGCGCTGATGGGCCAGGAGCTCCCGGGTTGTTCCTCTGGACGAACTTTCCCAGGTGGCCCCGCTGAATGAGGTCTTCAATAGCTTTCTTCAGCTGCCGGCAGTCGTCGGTGTCGTGGCCATGGTCCCGGTGGTAGCGGCAGTAGAGGTTCTTGTTCCGGGGGATCTTCGGGTTGATGGGAGGAGGGCGTTGCAGATAGGCTCCCCTTCAATCTCGAGCAGGATCTGGGATATGGGGCAAGCAATGGGGTGTAGGCCCGTCTCTCGGTGCAGGAGGTCGAGGACGGTTGTCTGGTCGGCGAGGAGGCTCGGGCCTCCTGGGGCGGGCTTCTGCAGGCTCTGGCTGGGTGGCTTCCGGGGACACTCCCGCCAGCTCACGCCGGGAAAAGTCGGCTTCGTCCGCCCGGATGTACTTCTGGGCCGGATCAGGAGTTCGGAGTAGGAGCCCGGCGGCTTCTTGTCAAGAGAATACGCGAAGCGAGAAGGAGCCCCCGCTTCAAAGCCAAGGTAGCCACTGAGTCCTCCAGGTTGTAGACCTCCAGAGCGGCTTCCTTGAACCGGGCAACATAGTCCCGCAAAGGACTCGCCATTCTTCTGCTGGACGGCAAAGAGACTGTCCGCCACCCTCGGGATCTTCCGGCAGGCGTCAAAATGGGCCAGGAAAGCCCTCTCCAACTGGCGGAAGGAGTCGATGCTTCGTGGCGGCAGCGAGAGTACCAAGCTCGAGCAGCCTTCTTCAGAGTGGCGGGAAAGCAACGCACATAAGTGAATCGGTGGCCCCCTGGACTTGCATGAGTACCTTATAGCTCTCCAAATGGTCCAGGGGTCCGTGGTCCCGTCGTATGGGTCTAGTTGAGGAAGGCGGAACCTGGTAGAGATGGGCTCCTCCATGATGCGGCGGGACAAGGGAGGCCGACTGTCGTAGTCTGTCTCCGGCAGGTGGGTGATCCGGCGGCTAAGCTCCTTCCAACTTCTGATTACACTCCTCGAGTCGACGCTCGGCTCGACGAGGCATCCGGCCATCAAAAGAGCCCTCCCCTGAAGATTCGGAAGAAGAACGAGGGCGGCGATGCCGGC
Organism: Calamus simplicifolius; assembly: GCA_900491605.1. Lineage (NCBI taxonomy): Eukaryota > Viridiplantae > Streptophyta > Magnoliopsida > Arecales > Arecaceae > Calamus > Calamus simplicifolius. The sequence goes on from UESW01003845.1 coordinate 1,724,546, forward strand.
GCGGGCGCTCCGCCTCCCTCCGTGCCGCCGCTTGGGAGAACTAGCATGGCGAGAGGGAGATCGGGGCCTTTTAGAGGCTTCACGATGGTGAGGCTTGGCCGGGGATCGGTGGTGACGATCCACAGGAACGGCGATCTCCGGCGGGAGGAATGCTGGCTGGGTTGCACCACCCCCGGGACAGACGGGTTCAGCTCCGGCTGCTGCAAGGCCGCCTGCTGATGCTGCAGGCCCTGAACCATCGCCGCTAAAGACTGGACCTGCGTGGCCAGGGCAGTGAGTCGATCTTCCTGGAGTTGTTGCGGAGCAGGCGTGGGAGCGTCATTCTGCGGAGCAGAAGGCCCTGCCCCCCAGAGATGCAGAGGCTCTGGAATACTGGGTGCGAGAGCCGGGGGGGCCTCCGCGGGTGGACCAGCCCCGCAGCGCTGCCCCCCAGCGCGACCGGCTGAAACTCCCTTCGTCGGGTCGTCACCATGACCTCAAGATCTTGAAGAAGAAGAAAAAGGTAAGCTGCTGGCTCGACGTCTTTCTTACACCCCCCTTCCTGGCGCGCCAATCTGATGACGCCAAGTCACCTTCCTCAAACCGGGGAAGACGGACGTCCTTCTCCTCGGAGCCCTGCAAGAAAAGTCCCGAAGACCGGCGATACCGGTAGGGACCCTCCGACGATCAAGTCAGTCACTTGGGCTCAGACAAAGAACCGCCCAGTGAGAAAGAACTGAGGCGGTTAGATCCCTACTTACAGCGCGAGCATGTGCTTTTATACCGGTCCGAATATCCCATCTTACTGTTTTGGAAGATCACCGTCGTACCATTGCTGCGCGTGCCGGAGACATCCCGTACCGCTTGCCAACGTGATATCATACGTGTCCAACAGCCGCGAAGGCATTCGTGCGCGCCGTCGGATGATATGACCGAGCACAGTCGCAAGTGGTAGCGAATCGTACGCCGTAGCGAGGCATGGCCATGCACAGGGACATGCAATGCACCATACGCCGTTATGAGGTATGGCCCTCCGTAACGGGGTGCAATCACGGGCGTACGGAGAGTCATGTGAGTACGCCGTGTGGCCTGAAATCATCATTTCTCTCGATGATCGGACTTGCATGCTGATTGCTGATGAACCCACCCCGAGACCGGAAGGGGTCCGGGGGGGGGAAATGCCGGTGCACCCCGAGACCGGTGGGGTCCCGGGGCCAAGAGATGATGACCCCACCCCGAGACCCGATGGGGTCCCGGGGGTGGAAAAATGCTGGTGCACCCCGAGACGGTGGGGTCCCGGGGCCAAGAGATGATGACCCCACCCCGAGACCCGATGGGGTCCCGGGGTGGAAATGCCGGTGCACCCCGAGACCGGTGGGGTCCCGGGCCAAGAGATGATGACCCCACCCCGAGACCCGATGGGGTCCCGGGAGTAGGGAAATGCCGGTGCACCCCGGAGACCGGTGGGGTCCCGGGGCCAAGAGATGATGACCCCATCCCGAGACCCGATGGGGTCCCGGGGGTAGGGAAATGCCGGTGCACCCCGGAGACCGGTGGGGTCCCAGGGCCAAGAGATGATGACCCCACCCCGAGACCCGATGGGGTCCCGGGGGTGGGAAATGCCGGTGCACCCCGGGACCGGTGGGGTCCCGGGGCCAAGAGATGATGACCCCACCCCAAGACCCGATGGGGTCCCGGGGGTGGGGAAATGCCGGTGCACCCCGAGACCGGTGGGGTCCCGAGGCCAAGAGATGATGACCCCACCTCGAGACCCGATGGGGTCCCGGGGTGGGGAAATGCCGGTGCACCCCGGGACCGATGGGGTCCCGAGGTCAAGAGATGATGACCCCACCCCTAGACCCGATGGGGTCTCGGGGGTGGGTAAATGCCGGTGCACCCCGGGACCGGTGGGGTCCCGGGGCCAAGAGATGATGACCCCACCCAGAGACCCGATGGGGTCCCAGGGGTGGGGAAATGCCGGTGCCCCCGGGACCGGTGGGGTCCCGGGGCCAAGAGATGATGACCCCACCCCGAGACCCGATGGGGTCCCAGGGGTGGGGAAATGCTGGTGCACCCCGAGACCGGTGGGGTCCCGGGGCCAAGAGATGATGACCCCACCCCGAGATCCGATGGGGTCCCGAGGGTAGGGAAATGTCGTTGCACCCCAGGACCGGTGGGGTCTCGGGGTCATTAGCTGCCATTACCTTTTATTCTGACGACGCGGGATCAGTCATATCAGAGGTGTCCTCCCCTACCTGGCGCGCCAATCTGATGACGCCAAGTCACCTTACTCAAACGCCGGGGAAGACGGACGTCCTTCTCCTCGGAGCCCTGCAAGAAAAGTCCCCGGAGATCGGCGATACCGGTAGGGACCCTCCGACGATCAAGTCAGTCACTTGGGCTTAGACAAAGAACCACCCAGTGAGAAAGAACTGAGGCGGTTAGGGTTTTGCTGGGAGGAAGAAAGCTCAGAAAACCAGCGTTCAGATCCCTACTTACAGCGCGAGCACGTGCTTTTATACCGGTCCGAATATCCCATCTTGTCGTTTCGGAAGATCACCGTCGTACCATCGCTGCGCATGCCGGAGACATCCCGTACCGCTTGCCAACGTGATGTCATACGTGTCCAACAGCCGCGAAGGCATTCGGTGTGCGCTGTCGGATGATATGACCGAGCACAGTCGCAAGTGGTAGCGAATCGTACGCCGTAGCGAGGCATGGCCATGCACAGGGACATACAACGCACCATACGCCGTTATGAGGTATGGCCCTCCATAACGGGGTGCAATCACGGGCGTACGGAGAGTCATGTGAGTATGTCGTGCGGCCTGAAATCATCATTTCTCTCGACGATTGGACTTGTGTGCTGATTGCTGACGAACCCACCCCGAGACCGAAAGGGGTCCCGGGGGTGGGGAAATGCCGGTCCACCCCGAGACCGATGGGGTCCCGAGCCAAGAGATGATGACCCCACCCCGAGACCCGATGGGGTCCCGAGGGTGGGGAAATGCCGATGCACCCCGAGACCGGTGGGGTCCCGGGGCCAAGAGATGATGACCCCACCCCGAGACCTGATGGGATCCTGGGGTAGGGAAATGCCGGTGCATCCCGGAGACCGGTGGGGTCCCGGGGCCAAGAGATGATGACCCCACCCCGAGACCCGATGGGGTCTCGGGGGTGGGGAAATGCCAGTGCACCCCGAGACCAGTGGGGTCCCGGGGCCAAGAGATGATGACCCCACCCCGAGACCCGATGGGGTCCCGGTGGTGGAGAAATGCCGGTGCACCCCGAGACCGGTGGGGTCCCGGGGCCAAGAGATGATGACCCCACCCCGAGACCCGATGGGGTCCCGGGGGTAGGAAAATGCCGGTACACCACGGAGACCGGTGGGTTCCCGGGGCCAAGAGATGATGACCCCACCCCGAGACCAGATGGGGTCCCGGGGGTGGGGAAATGCCGGTGCACCCCGGGACCGGTGGGGTCCCGGGGCCAAGAGATGATGACCCCACCCCAAGACCCGATGGGGTCCCGGGGGTGGGGAAATGCCTGTGCACCCGGAGGCCGGTGGGGTCCCGGGGCCAAGAGATGATGACCCTACCTCGAGACCCGATGGGGTCCCGGGGGTGGAAAAATGCCGGTGCAGCCTGAGACCGGTGGGGTCCAGGGGCCAAGAGATGATGACCCCACCCCGAGATCCGATGGGGTCCCGGGGGTGGGGAAATGCCGGTGCACCCCGGGACCGGTGGGGTCCCGGGGCCAAGAGATGATAACCCCACCCCGAGTCCCGATGGGGTCCCGGGGGTAGGGAAATGCCGGTGCACCCCGGGACCGGTGGGGTCCCGAGGTCATTAGATGCCGTTACCTTTTATTCTGACGACGCGGGATCAGTCATATCAAGAAGGATCTCCGATAAAGCTTTCCGTTCATCATCAAGAATCTCAGGGCCCTCCGCTTGAGCAGCTTGGCCTCAGCGGGGTTCTCCGGGAGAGTACCGTCGGTCAAATACCGGATGTAGGCGTCCATCCAGGAGGGCTCTTGTTCCACCGGCAATGCTTCATCTACGGCCTCGGTGCTCGGGACTTGTAGGTGCTCCACATATGTCCTCCCCAACGCTCCGTCGGCCGAAGTGGCCAGACGGGACAATGCATCGGCCCTAGCATTCTCCGCTCTGGGGATATAGCTGACGCGGAAGTAAGAGAAATGAGACGCCTGGGACTGCACCTTGCTCAAGTATCGGGACATGGTTGGGTCCCTAGCCTCGTACTCCTCGGCGATTTGTCTAGAGACAAGTTGAGAGTCCGTGAAGGCCCTCAAACGCCCAGCGCCTAGCCCCTCAGCTAACCTCATCCCCGCTAGCAAGGCTTCGTACTCCGCCTGATTATTAGTTGCTGGGAATTGGAATCTGAGAGCGTACTCCACTATGTCTCCCTCTGGGCTCGCGAGAATGAGTCCAGCTCCGCTTCCTTGAGAGTTTTCCGCTCCATCCACATGCAGGATCTAGTCCTCCACCTCCTCAGATGAGGGAGAGTCCGCGCACCCTTTCGGTCGCACCTCCTCCATACCCCTCTCGGTCCAGGAACACTCGACCAGGAAATCCGCCAATACCTGAGACTTCATGGCTGACCTTGGCCAGATAGATAGGTCAAACTCACTCAACTTAATGGCCCACTTGGCCAGCCGACCGGAGGTGTCGGGGCGAGATAAGATAGCTCGAAGAGGCTGGTCCGTAAGAACCACGATAGGATGGGCTTGGAAGTAAGGCCAGAGGCGCTGGGTAGAGACCACCAAGGCAAAGATAATCTTCTCGGTTCTCGAATACTTGGTCTCGGTGTCATGGAGTACTTTGCTGGTGTAATAGATTGGCTTCTGAGCCCCGTCGGCATCCATACGCACGAGTATGGAGCTGACAGCCTCGGGGGAAGCGACCAGATATAAAAAGAGCTCCGCCCCATTTTCAGGCTTGGACAGCAGCGGAGGAGTGGAGAGAAATTACTTCAGCTCTTCAAAGGAACCCTGACACTCCTTCGTCCACTCGAAGCCATTGACCTTGTGCAGTGCCTTAAAGAAGGGCAGGCACCTCTCCGCCGACCTTGACATGAAGCGACTCAAGGCCGCCACCCTTCCCGTTAGGCGCTGCACTTTTTTCTTATTGGCTGGGGGCCTCATCTCCAGGATAGCCCTAATCTTATTGGGGTTAGCTTCAATCCCTCGCTGGGTCATCATAAAACCCAGATACTTGCATGCTGCTACTCCAAAGGCGCATTTGTGGGGGTTGAGCTTCATCCGATACCGACGCAAGTTATTGAAAGTCTCCTCGAGGTCGGCTACATGATCCACCACACTGGTGCTCTTGGTCAGCATGTCATCCACATACACTTCCATGTTGCGCCCTAGCTGGTCCTCAAAGACCTTATTCATTAATCTTTGATAAGTGGCCCCGGCATTTTTCAATCCAAAAGGCATCACCCTGTAACAATAAATCCCCTTCTCTGTGATAAAGGAAGTTGCTTCTTCATCCGCCGGGCTCATCTTGATTTGGTTATATCCTGAGAACGCATCCATGAAACTGAGAGTCTCATGCCCGGAGGTGGCATCCACCAGCTGATCGATTCGGGGCAGCGGGAAGCTGTCATTGGGGCACGCCTTGTTGAGGTCAGTGAAATCCACGCACATCCTCCAGCTTCCGTTGGTCTTGCGAACCATTACGACGTTGCTAGCCAGTCCGAGTAACGCACCTCACGGATGTGGTCAGCCGCCAGCAGCTTCCACACCTCCTCATCAACGGCCTTCTGTCGGTCAGGGGCAAAACTTCTTTTCTTCTGCCTGACGGGCCGGCACCCCGGCCGGATATTAAGCTGGTGCATGATTACCTCCTCCGGAATCCCCGGCATGTCGGATGCTGACCATGCGAAGACGTCCGCGTTGACCCGCAGGAAGGTAAGGAGTCGATCACGAGCCTCCTCCGGGAGTAACGCCCCAACCCGGACCATCGCGCGGGGTCCTCCCCGAGGGGGAAAGCGAGCAGCCGCTCGGCCGGCTCCCCCTTTTCTCCAAGTCTCGCGGGTCAAGCGCCTCAGGTGCCGGTGCAGGTGCCGTCTCTTGAGGGCTAGGGGCCAAGTGATAGCAAAGTGCCGGTAGACCCTGCTCTCCTCGCATCTCGCCGACCCCTCTGTTGGTCGGGAACTTCACGAGGAGCCGCTTGGTGGATATGATGGCATCCAAGAGGTTGAGCCCAGGTCTCCCGAGGATTGCATTGTATGCGAGGGGCATACGAACCATCAAGAACTTCATGAGAACAGTGCTTTCACAGGGAGCCGTACCAGCCGTTACGGGAAGAGTGATTTCTCCTTCAACCCTCATGGAATCTCTCGTGAACCCCATCAAAGGCGTGGCGACAGGTCGAAGCAGATCATGCGACAAGTTCATACGAACAAAGGCATCGTAGTTTAAAACATCTATAGAGCTCCCACTGTCAACTAAGATTCTTTTTACAGGGTGCTTAGCGATTGTCATGGACACGATAATGCTATCATCATCCTTATTTACAACCCCATCCAAGTCCTTTTTGAAAAAGGAATTACAGTCTCAGCTCCCCCCTCCCCCCTTTGTTTCTTCAATGGGCCTCCTGCCCCCCAGGAAATCATCGCCACCGTCTTCTCCATCGGGGCATTGTCGATCACTGGCGGCGCGGGCGCTGATGGGCCAGAGGCTCCCGGGTTACTCCTCTGAACGAACTTTCCCAGGTGGCCCGCTGAATGAGGTCTTCAATAGCTTTCTTCAGTTGACGGTAGTCGTCAGTGTCGTGGCCATGGTCCCGGTGGTAGCGGCAGTAGAGGTTCTTGTTCCGGGAGATCTTCGGGTTGATGGGAGGAGGGCGCTGCAGATAGGACTCCCCTTCAATCTCGAGCAGGATCTGAGATATCGGGGTGAGCAATGGGGTGTAGGGTCTGTCTCTCGGTGCAGGAGGTCGAGGACGGTTGTATGGCCGGCGAGGAGGCTCGAGCCTCCTGGGGCGGACTTCTGCAGGCTCCGGCTGGGTCGGCTTCCTGAGGACACTCCCGCCAGCTTCGCATCGGGAAAATTCGGCCTCGTCCGCCCGGATGTACTTCTGGGCCCGGATCAGGAGTTCGGAGTAAGAGCTCGGCGGCTTCTTGTCAAGAGAATACGCGAAGCGAGAAGGGCGGAGCCCCCGCTTCAAAGCCAAGGTAGCCACTGAGTCCTCCAGGTTGTAGACTTCCAGAGCTGCTTCTTTGAATCGGGCAACATAATCCTGCAAAGTCTCGCCATTCTTCTGCTGAACGGCAAAGAGACTGTCTGCCACCCTCGGGATCTTCTGGCAGGCGTCAAAATGGGCCATGAAAGCCCTCTCCAACTGGCGGAAGGAGTCGATGCTTCGTGGCGGCAGACGAGAGTACCAAGCTCGAGTAGCCTTCTTCAGAGTGGCCGAGAAAACAACGCACATAAGTGAATCGGTGGCCCCCTGGACTTGCATGAGTACCTTATAGCTCTCCAAATGGTCCAGGGGGTCCGTGGTCCCATCGTATGGGTCTAGTTGAGGAAGCTGGAACCTGGTAGAGATGGGCTCCTCCATGATGCGGCGAGACAAGGGAGGCCGACTGTCGTAGTCTGTCTCCGGCAGGTGGGTGATCCGGCGGCTAAGCTCCTCCAACTTCTGATTACACTCCTCGAGTCGATGCTCGGCTCGACGAGGCATCCGGCCATCAAAAGAGCCCCCCCTGAAGATTCGGAAGAAGAACGAGGGCGGCGATGCCGGCGCGGGTGCTCCGCCTCCCTCCCGTGCCGCTGCTTGGGAGAAACACTAGCGTGGCAAGAGGCAGATCGGGGTCTTTTAGAGGCTTCACAATGGTGAGGCTTGACCGGGGATCGGTGGCGACGATCCACAGGAATCGGCGATCTCCGGCGGGAGGAATGCTGGCTGGGTTGCACAACCCCCGGGATAGACGGGTTCAGCTCCGGCTGCTGCAAGGCCGCCTGCTGATGCTACAGGCCCTGAACCATCGCCGCTAAAGACTGGACCTGCGTGGCCAGGGCAGTGAGTCGATCTTCCTGGAGTTGTTACGAAGCAGGCCCGGGAGCGTCATTCTGCGGAGTAGAAGGCCCTGCCCCCCAGAGATGCAGAGGCTCCGGAATACTGGGTGCGAGAGCCGGGGGGCCTCCATGGGTGGACCGGCCCCGCAGCGCTGCCCCCCAGCACGACCGGCTGAAACTCCCTTGGTCCGGGTCGTCACCATGACCTCAAGATCTTGAAGAAAGAAGAAAAAGGTAAGCTGCTGGCTCGACGTCTTTCTTACACCCCCCTTCCTGGTGCGCCAATCTGATGACGCCAAGTCACCTTCCTCAAACGCCGGGGAAGACGGACGTCCTTCTCCTCGGAGCCCTACAAGAAAAGTCCCCGGAGACCGGCGATACCGGTAGGGACCCTCCGACGATCAAGTCAGTCACTTGGGCTCAGACAAAGAACTGCCCAGTGAGAAAGAACTGAGGCGGTTAGGGTTTTGCTGGGAGGAAGAAAGCTCAGAAAACCAGCGTTCAGATCCCTACTTACAGCGCGAGCACGTGCTTTTATACCGGTCCGAATATCCCATCTTGCTGTTTCGGAAGATCACCGTCGTACCATCGCTGCGCGTGCCGGAGACATTCCGTACCACTTGCCAACATGATGTCATACGTGTCCAACAGCCGCGAAGGCATTCGGTGCGCGCCATCGGATGATATGACCGAGCACAGTCGCAAGTGGTAGCGAATCGTACGCCGTAGTGAGGCATGGCCATACACAGGGACATGCAACGCACCATACGCCGTTATGAGGAATGGCCCTCCGTAATGGGGTGCAATCACGGGCGTACGGAGAGTCATGTGAGTACGCCGTGCGGCCTGAAATCATCATTTCTCTCGACGATCGGACTTGCGTGCTGATTGCTGACGAACCCACCCCGAGACTGGAAGGGGTCCCGAGGGTGGGGAAATTCCGGTGCACCCCGAGACCGGTGGGGTCCCGGGGCCAAGAGATGATGACCCCACCCCGAGACCCGATGAGGTCCCGGGGGTGGGGAAATGCTGGTGCACCCCGAGTTCGGTGGGGTCCCGAGGGTGGGGAAATGCCGGTGCACCCCGAGACCGATGGGATCCCGGGCCAAGAGATGATGACCCCACCCCGAGACCCGATGGGGTCCCGGGGTAGGGAAATGCCAGTGCACCCCGGAGACCGGTGGGGTTCCGGGGCCAAGAGATGATGACCCCACCCTGAGACCCGATGGGGTCCCGGGGGTGGGAAATGCCGGTGCACCCCGAGACCGGTGGGGTTCCGGTGCCAAGAGATGATGACCCCACCCCAAGACCCGATGGGGTCCCGGGGGTGGGGAAATGCCGGTGCACCCCGGGACCGGTGGGGTCCCGAGGCCAAGAGATGATGACCCCACCCCGAGACCCGATGGGGTCCCGGGGGTGGGGAAATGCCGGTGCACCCCGGGACCGGTGGGGTCCCGGGGCCAAGAGATGATGACCCCACCCCGAGACCCGATGGGGTCCCGGGGGTGGGGAAATGCCGGTGCACCCCGAGACCGGTGGGGTTCCGGTGCCAAGAGATGATGACCGCACCCCAAGACCCGATGGGGTCCCGGGGGGGGAAATGCCGGTGCACCCCGGGACCGGTGGGGTCCCGAGGCCAAGAGATGATGACCCCACCCCGAGACCCGATGGGGTCCCGGAGTGGGGAAATGCCGATGCACCCCAGGACCGGTGGGGTTCCAGGGCCAAGAGATGATGACCCCATTCCGAGACCCGATGGGGTCCCGAGGGTGGAAAAATGCCGGTGCACCCCGGGACCGGTGGGGTCCCGGGGCCAAGAGATTATGACCCCACCCGAGACCCGATGGGGTCTTGGGGGTAGGGAAATGCCGGTGCACCCCAGGACCGGTGGGGTCCCGGGGTCATTAGCTGCCGTTATCTTTTATTCTGACGATGTGGGATCAGTCATATTACATCCCTACAAAAAAATATTTTATAAAATAAATAATTTCTCACATGGTAATTATGAATGCCACCCTAAGTTAATTCAATTGCAAATTTTACCAATCCGATCTGAATCATAGAACACTTGCAGTTGCATAGCTCTAGTTGCAAATTTTGATTTGGCTTTTTACATGAATTCCTAAAGCAGAAGGGCTATATATAATCTTGAATTTTTGTGTTACGACTAGAAGTTTAATAATGCCACCCAGCCCAAAGCCAAAAACAAACCGCTTGGAACCGTGGAGTAATGCAAATTAAACGCCGAATCATTCGCTCGGATCCCCACCTCCCCCGCCCACCGGCTCGGCTCGCCTCACCACCACCATTGCGTAAAGAGGGAAGAGACTCTGGTTATACTCTCTGAGACTTTTTTGCTATTTTGATAGCACATCAACATATGATTTTTATTATTTAGAAGATTTCGTCTTTAAGATTTATCAAAATTAACTTTGATAAAAATGTTCAAAATAGGTATATTGAATCGATTTTTATGATTCATAGATCGGATAATGCTATGTTGGCGACTGAAGAATTCAGTCTTCTTAACTTCTCGATACTCCTTGCTGAGCTATATATGGCATGAGCTGATATTTTTTATATCTTTCAAAGCCTGAAACGTTCATTATCTTATTGTTGAGAGGAATTTTACTGTTATTTGCTAGCTTCACTAAAAATCTAGCTTTCACTTATTGTTCATCTTTTGATTTATATTCGTTTTATACTTCAGAAGCTGTTTAAATTTGATGCATCTATAAAAAAAAAAAAAACTAATTCTATGATTGATTGAATTGATACGAGGATAAGCTATCATTTTTATTTTTAAAATTGAAAGCAAAACGGTTTATATCGTATCATTTTTATTTAAATATATATTTTGGTATCAGATTTGATTCTACTAAATTGGTGCTATCATAGTAAAAAAAAAAAAAACTTACCGTGGAGTTCCAGCACTGACCGAAGTCACATCGAGCCTTCCCTCTCTTTCTCTCTCTCCGTCAGCAAAAGCAGTGGGGAGTTAATGAATCAATTTGTACGGCCAAGCCCAGAGGCTGGGACCTGGGAAGAGTGGGGGGGCTAACTACAATTCAATTCTCCACAGCTTCCCATGCGTCTGTGTTCTCTTCTCCCCTCTCCCTCCCTCCTCCTCTGGCCACCCACGTCTTGCCGCTCGCTTCCCCCAATCAAGAAACATAGTTCCATCCAATTATGTGTCAACAAGCATTGCCAAATTATTAAGCCAGAAGTCCATCTTAACCAAACCAAAAAAAAACCACCCGACCAAATGCAGTGGTCTACTCTCTCTCATACGAACTTAAAAAGTGGAGACATGATGCAACTTTGTACGAGTAAGTCAGAGTTACTAAATCACTAATAAATAAGAACCTATATCAAAAATTAATGCACATCCAGCTAGCTTCTAAGGAGGTCAACAATCAATGATCTCAGCCACCTGGTCCATCTCTGACTAAAAAAGGCAGGCAATTTTTTTTTACCTCATCGATTATGCCAACTCCAAAACTTTTCACCACCCTCATGTTATCATCGATGGTATGGTAGTGTCTTTTGATTTGCAATGCAATTACAGTGGCTATTAGTTTGAAGCTCTCTACCTCGCCACCTGATGATAATTTGCTGGAGCTGGTGATCAGATTTGCTGATGAAGACGGATGGCAGCGATTGGAGGTCGGCCACATCCACCACCAGAACATCCTCGATCGCCACTGGCGATGATCACATTCTCATCCTCATATATACTCCCTTGCCATCCAATCATTGGTAAGTGACTTCGATCAATAGATGTGATGTTAGAGGAGAAGTAAGACAGATGACTACTGACCGGAAAGGAAGGGATTTTCTACCACCGGGCCCTGTAGATGGTGGCGTCATAGCCAAGGGATCAGAGGCCATTGGCGATGAATCTTCGGCCATCATCGTTGTTCTTCCAATTCTTGCTCTAATCCACGATCTTTTTGAGGCATCCACGAGATTTCTGTCTACGAAATTCGCGCATGGCACTAGACCCTTTATTGCATTACAATCTTTGCAACGCCTTTATCGCATGATATAGAGATATGTTTCATGGGCAGCCTTTTTTTTATCTTCTTCATATTTATTAATTTTGGTACATTAAGTTGGCTTTGATATCATTTGTAATACTCTAAGCTCACTTATTAATTAAATTAATCTATTAATGATCGAAATCATATAGCTTTAAAAACTTAAGTAAAAGTTAATTGATAGCACGTGAACTTAATTTATAAATACTTGAAGCTTTTTTTTTCTATTTGTTTTAAGATATAATAATAATAATAATAATAATAATATATACCTTTAATCGATAGAGAAGGCTTCTTGTGAAGGGATCAATGGCGTGGATGGGTGAGGGTGTCGGTTAGAGGAAGGATGTGGATGAAGAAAAGGAAGGATGAGAAAGTGTGGGATACTCAAGAGTTTAATTTTAGATTAGTGAACCTTGGTATTATCAGAACCCATTTTTAACATAAAAATAGAATTATCATTATTTACAATAATTTTAAATTATTAAAAATAAAGAATATTACCATTCAAATTATGGCATCTAACTACCAAATATGATAAACATACGATAATCTCATGTTATCATAATGAATTATTATCAACCAAATACCCTCTAAAAGATGTGTTCAAGATCCAGGCTATTATCACTTCCCTTTTATTCTTTTATTGGTGACAATTTATTCTTATAGGGATGCTGCTATATTTACTCGATAACCTTCTCAAATTAGTGCAAGCATGATTTTTTTGATGCGAAATAGAGAAGGTAAGGTAGGGTCGAATAATATAGGCACATTCTTGATCCTTCTGCATGACTTGAAAGCGAAGCTTTTATTTGCACCGTAAAAATTACTCTTTACCCCCTTCAAATTTTTTATAAAAATAAAAAAAAATTTAATTGCCACGAAGGGAACGAAAGGAGGAGGAGGAGGAGGAGGGAGTTCAGGCGGAATGAATGAGGAAGGTATAGGATGAAAATTTTAAAAATAATTTAAAAAAATATTTTTTTTAAAAAAAAAATTAAGAATGTAGAGAGTAATTTTTGCGGTGAAATAGAAGCTCCCCTGAAAGCCTAGCCAAGCAGTGCTATGAGGACAAAAGTACCCTTCCATCTGGGTTTTTTTTTTTTTTTTGGCTTCTATTGGACACAGAGCATATATTTGTCGAATCCGTGTGGTATTAACTTTGTTTGTTCCCTAGGATGTTGTCTCTTTAGCCATCGAGGACAATCCAGCATGCAGGCATGCATGGCCCACGGACCAGCTTACCCTCATTCCATGGCATGAGATTAATGGAATTTCGTCCTAAAAAAATGAACCAAAAGAGATTAGCGGAGATTGGTCGATCGTATTCGGGTCTGGTTGCTTTCGCCCTGTCTGCAAGCTAGAATTTTCCTTCCTCATTGAAGTAAGCGAGACCAACAACGCACATAAAGGGGAAGAAGAAGAGGAAGGGAAAAATAAAATAAAATAAAATATACAACATCTTTTTATTATAAAAAAGAAAAAGAAAACAAGAAGATGCTGCACCTCTAGCACTGTACAACGATGAGTTCGACCGCGGAGGAGTCCTTGGTGTTTAACTGGTTGGAAAAGTCTTTGTGCACCGCCTCCGGTGAGGCGCGCACCAAACGCGCGGCCGGTGCGCGTGCATTGCCGTGCGCCGGAGGCGGTGCACAAAGACTTTTCCTTAACTGGTTATGGTCACGAGCCTACGGTAGTCCTTGGGGCCTCCCCGCGCCCACTTGCAGCCTACCGAAAAGAAGAGAACATTCAAACTTGAGGCCCCTGCTAGCTTTAAAGCCTTCCATCTATGGCTTCGACCAAAATAAATGGATAATATATGGCTCTTCCATCTCTCAAAGCCACAAGTGATCTTATAACCTGGATAAGTACTGATCTCACCCTTCCATGAAGAAGAAGTGGAAGAAGGTGACAATTTCAAAGAAAAGATGTGTCACCAGTAAGATAAATATTTGAATTAGAAGCATCATTTTTTTCCTCAGAAACTAGATGACGAGAGTCCTCTCATATTGATGGTGTTTTTAAGAGATATCCCACTAAAGTACAAGACTCTCTCCACTCAAATCTCAAGCAATAACTGCCTGATAATGAGACGAAAAAACAGAGAAATTAAACGATTAAAATGGACATGATATATATAATTAGCAACAAAGAAAGGTTTCCAAGCTGTGTTCTGCATATTTTGTCAAGATCTAAACAAAGGAGCATAATGATGATGATGATGATGATGATAAATAATAATAATAATGATGATAATAGTAGTAGTAATAATAATTTGAAACTATATGCTAAAGTTATCACAGATAAAGAAAAGAAGAAAAATAAGCAGAAGAACAACCCTCTTCCTTCTTCTTCTTCTTCTTCTTCTTCTTCTTCTTCTTCTTTTTCCATTAGCTTTTGCCTGATGCCTTTTTCTTTCCTTTTTTTTTTAAAAAGACTGACTTCACCTGTTGTGCAAGGGATTGGAGCCAGTGGGAACAACCCGCTTGTCATCATCAATCAAGCTATCATTCTTCTTGGCTCGACTGTAGCGGCCGCAAAGGTCGATCTTCTTCGACTTGCATTGATCCAAGCCAACGGCAACGGCTTTGAGTGCCGACTCCGTCGGCGGTCTCTTCTCATGATCTCTTTTGCCATGGGTGTGCCTTCCTCCAATCTCTCGAGCGAAACCATGGGGGCCGATGCCCGCGATGACAAGAATTAGGCATGCAACAGATGCTACCCAAGCCCACCTCCTCCTCCTCATGATGGCTCTCGACAATGAAGGAAGCTAAGAGAAGAGCCACTCTTCGGCAGATCGAGGGGGAGAGAGAGGGACGGAAGCGAGGGAGGGGCAGCAAAGAGGTTGAGGGAGGAAGGGGACTGAGAGGCCAAAGGGGAGTCAAAGTGGGCATAACTAGGTTCCTCGGATTTACAGTTGTTTATGATCCATCCCATCGATCCCTCGATCAGTGCCACCACCAAACCGCATTTATGGATCTTCAATTCTCTTGCAGGTTGACAACTAAAGAGAGGCAGACAGAGAGAAAAAGACACACAGAAGGAGATATAGAAGAAGAAGATAAGAAAACAGTGGGGGGGAGATGGAAAACAACCACAGCCCGACCACCTCACACTAAAGAGCTGGAGAAAATGGTAATTGGGTTATATGGTGTACATTCCATTCCATTCCATAAGACTAGTCCTCTCTCTCCCGTGAACGTTTTAGAGCACCACGGACCTTCTCTAACGCACCTTATAAGATGGCCTTCACCTGCTCCCTTGAGATGGTAAATGCCGAGATTTTCTTGGAGAGAGATGGTAGGGACTAAGATTTTGGATATGAAGAAGGTCAACACGGAGGAGATCGAGGGGGGTGACAGAGGACGAGGGAAAGAGGGGAGAGGGGCTAAGCTTGCCGGAGGCAAGAGAGACAGAACCGAGGAGGAGTGGAGAGAGGTTTTCCCGCTAAACCCGTGGGGTTTTTGCTTCCTCTTTGGTTTCTTCTCTTTGGTGGGGAGCACGGCCGCAGAAAACAAAACGCTGCCGACTACCACCCGGACTTCATCCCTTCATCCCCACTTCCACAGCTAGCATACTTCTCACGCTATGTGGAATTAATATAATGAAATAAAATCACTAGCTATGTTTCTAGGTTGGTAAGGTGGTTGATCAATTAGCTGAATTTCTCAGCACGTACGTGATTGTCTGGTCAATGTCTTAATGTAATTTAATTTTATTTAAGCAAAAATTAATACTTTTGATTCTCAAAACTTGAACTCAAATTTCATTTTGGTCTTCAAATTTTCATTGTTATAGTTTAGTCCCATATATTTTATGAATGTTGCATTTATAATATGGGATCAAAATTGATGAAATAGCTAATATATCATTTAAATTGGTACTCTAATAATTTTAATTAATTTTATGTAATAAAAGGATAAGAATGTAATATTTATAAAATATAAAGAACTAAATCATAGCCATAGAAAGTTTGAAGATTTTGAGTGAAAGTTTGAGGATTAAAAATATTTTAATCTTTTTTTTTTTTCCTTAAAACTTTCATCTTTCCTCATTGAAAAATAAAAGGATGGACTACCTCAAGAAACAACAAAAAAAAAATTAGCAAGCAGTGCACATTGTTGGTGCTGCAATGCTAGCTTGGTTTCTTCATGCTTGTGACTCTTGCCTGCAGGATATAATGTGCAAGGCTTTCCTCCAAGCGGAAATCTCACGTATATGTAAGTTTGAAAATTATTCAAATCCTGAAGTTGTCTTTAATTAAACCTCATCCGTCTCTTAATTTTGTGATTAAACATACATGTACAATACCACATCTTTTTCCAAAAACAATCCAGTGGTACGCCAATAGGCATTAAAATCCCGTTTCAAGATCTATTTTCTTGCCATTGCAATTAGCTTGGCGAGATGCCTAGCTAGTAACATGCATGAAGCTACTAAATGTCTGTCGTCTCCAAATCCACCATATATTGTACATGGTTAAGTACTGCTAATCAATTTCAATCTTTACTGCAACTGAAGCAACCTTTTCCTGTTGAAATAGTGCGTCATACGGATCGAATTAATTTAATTTAGTTGTATCCTGACATTTTGCCGTGCTGCTGTGGGAATCCATATTGACCTATATTTATTCCCATATTAATTATATATTAAAGTAATTACAAATATTTATAAAAGGTTTAAAAATTTAAAAAGTACCTTTCAATTAGATTTTTTCGGTGAAATCTTAAGTCATTATAAATATTATTAAAGCGAAATTCATTTATGATCCATAAAAGGTACGTAGAAGACATCATGTTGATCTTATAGAACTAAGCAAGAGTCAATTATTACATTTATAATTGAATTTGGTTGCATTTGCGTCCTTGGCTTAACGTGGACATCGGACTTAAAATAGCAAGAGTATAAGAGTTTGTATTTTCTTATGTCTAACTTTATAAGAACAAAAAATTCAAATAACTTTCGGTTAGTCTTTTCTAAGGTGTTGGATGACTGCAATTGTATATTACTGAGGCTATTAAAGAAATGCAATAAAATTGTTAAAGATATATATATATATATATATATATATATATATAAGTTCTATATTTGTTGGCATATAGAAAAGTATCTACAAGTTTGGCATTAGGTAATATTGCAAGCTAGTTTTGATATGTCAAAAAATATAAAAAAAAGGTTCAATCATCTAAATTTTTCTTTAATATTTCCAGTGTCATTCAGGAACCAATGTGCTGAATGCACAATGCCGTGCCTAAATGTTCAAAGAAGAAGGAAAAATTTGTCTTGCCAAGCTAGTAAAATATTTTAGAGGCTATACAAAAGTCTAGATCTAAATTCAAAAATATTTAAAGTTCAAGAAAATTTCTGTGGAAATTAATGAGGTCAAGAGTGATTGAGAAAGTAATCTCCAATGTGAAGACCATCGATTGTTGCCATCTTCCCAAAAATAAAAAATAAAAAGCTCAAAAATCAAGAAAAGGTGGCTATAACAACCAGAGCATATTAAGTTTAACTACAGACACATCTATAAATACACAAAAAAAAATATATATATCCTCATGAGGTGTTCATGTCACTGCTAGTGTACGTTTCGGTATATATGGGTCTTCCCCAGTGCTAACTTCTATGCCGAAAATTTTCAGTACAGATGCACTCGGGCCCGCAGTATAGGATTCATTGCCTTGACCTTTAAAATGTCCACTTTTGTCCATTGACATTTAAAATAGTAGTAGTATATCCATTATTAAAGGCATCACGTAGATACAATGCCAAAGTCTATGAATTTATGTCTAGAATTTGGGAGAATAAGATAAGCAACATCTCTAGTTATTTCATCTATCCATTTTTATTTTTATTTATTTTTTATGTAAATGGAGGCTGAGGAGAGTTGCTCTCTTATATAAGGAAGAGAAAAAAAAAAAAAAGGTGGAAACAATCAATTGGATAGCCTGTTTATCCCTAGGGCTCTTCTAAAGTCATATCAATTAGCTATCCAACAACAGAATCCAAGTAAAATATGATTAGCAAATCAAGCATGTTCACAGAAGTTCAAGCAGCTTTTTAATCCTCTCCCAAATTAACAATAGTATATAACCAGGTAGCATGCACCTTATCTGAAAAAGGCATTGTCTATATATTAAAAAAATGGATGAAGCTTGGACTGAAGTTGGACCAGATTTATTCAAGAAAATCGAAGCATTGCGTTCTTTTCATAATCTCCAAACAACTGCAAATTTCCATCTAATTCTCCAAATGATGAGGAACTTTATTTATTTATTTATTTCATCCATCATACACGTATATATATATATATATATATATATATATATATATACACAATTAAAACAGGAGCTTAATTGCTTTGGATATATGCCCAGCTGGATGGTCCATAAGAATTGAGGCCGACAAACAAAACGCACTCACCTGCCACAAGAATTCCACCTTCCCATCAAAGATCACAAGAAGCAATTGGAGAATGTGGCAGAGATTCCACTGACATTCCTCATGCAATGAACACTTCTCATTCCCCATAATACCAAGAGTTGTTGATGCTGACTTCTGGCATTTACCTGGAGAAATTTGATTCTTGTTCTAGTGTTCCATGGCGTCAGTGGGTCATTATATGAGCACGGGGCCTGGTCGGATAGTTGAGGGCAATGGGAACATGAAACGACCCCCCCGTCACCTTCCATTAGCTTTGTTCAATCATTTTGCCCTTAGCATGCGCTCCAAACGGCCCAATGGTCAAATTCCTACTTATTTCACAAGGCTGTGTAATGTGACTAGCTCCTTTTGTTTTCCTCTTTTGCCGTTCCCCCATCCCCTCCCTTAGCTTGTCCACTACTAGCTTCAAGCTTTGCCTAGCTTATACCTTAATTTGTCAGTTTCCCAAAAAAAAATGGCACTCTATACACTCAATGGGACAAGCAAATCTTGTAAATTACATGCATATATGATGATTTCAATGCTTGCCGTGACATTGAATTAGATGATTTTGCAGCCAATGAAAATTATAAAAATTATATGTTTTAATTTATTATTTTGGCTTTGTACGTGATTGTTATTTTGCTGGAACGCATTGTGAATATCATCTATACGGCAACAAGTTGTGTATGGTATGATCATGACCTTATTGCCAAGCTTCTAGTTAAGTGCTTGTTTGGTTGGATTCAGTGAAATAGACTGAGATTAATGGAAGGCTGGATGAAGAAAGAAAGAGAGTGGAGAACAGAAATGGAAGCGTGATATATACTTCAAACCTGCTACTTGATCCGAGATCATGGCATATGGCTGCATATCTTTCAGTGGGGCTCTACATGTGTCATGATCTCGAATAAAAAACTTTTGAGAAGCCTTTTGTTTGATCTTGCTAGATCAAAACTTATATGGCATCTTTCCAAAAAAGAAAAAAGTTTAAAAGTACCGCATGATGATAACTGATTTATCTACTAGCTACTACATTTTGTTGATAGTCTGTCTCAAAAGTTCTTTTGATCGGTAAAAAATTCAAATATAATTATTCAGTGATTAATTGTCTTAAGTCCCCTTCTAAAAAATTTTACAAACTAACAAAGTTATGTGGGTTTTAAAAAGATCTCATATTTTTGAAGCTCGAAACTAGACATAGATTAGGTGGCTATTGAAGATTCAAAGGACGACTTCAAATTTTTGGACTCATTTCCACAACTATCTTCCTTCCTTTGAATATCTTTTATAGGTTTCCATTTGATATATCCTATGTATTTTTATTTATTTATTTATTTAGAGCTTAGTTATCCTCTCAAATAAATAAATAAATAAATAATGATACGATGATGGTTAATTTATGCAACTATTACTACATTTTGTTGATATTTTTTCTTAATTTTTTTTTCTACATATTACAATACAATCTTTATTATACCATATAGCACTTAATGGTGTTAGAATCTAATTGATGGACCTTGAGCACTAATAAATATGATAAGGTGGATGATCAGTTGAGAACTGAGGTGATAATTAATCCAGCAAGAAAAGATCCTTACATCGAGTGGGTTTTGATCCCTGCGAGCACAAAAAAGTAATACGAGGGATGCTAGAGGATGCTCGTCAAAAGTCCTTTTAACTCTCAAACCAGTTTAAGAAGAAAATAGGAAAAAAATAAAGAGTACAAAAAAGGAGTTTGAGGGTATCTTTTTGTATTAGCTAGGGTGGGCATACTCGATGATAAGACAAAAGGATTAATTTATGATGGCATGGAGGTGGGCCTGATACTCATGTCTAGCATCATGGGTTATATGTATTGTAAATAATAAAAAGATTTTGTACACCGCTTTCGGTAGCAAGTCCTACAAAGTCCACATACGAGGGAGCTTGACATTGTAGAGTGAAGACATCCGTTGCATCCTAGTTTTAAACTCACGACAAGTTTTAAGCTTAAGACACCCGTTCTGTACACAACTTCCAAAAAAAAAAGCTGCTACCCGTTCAGCTTTTTTTGAAATCCGTGTACAGACACTTTTTCTAAAGTCTCAAGCTTAAAACTAAGGTGTCGTGAAAAATAATGTCATGAGTTTTTTTTTTGCTTTTTGAATGGGTGTCGTGGCTTTATAACTACGGTGTCGTGGCAACTAGGGTGTCGTAAGTATTTTTTTGCTTTTTTAATAGGTGTGACATGACATGCATTAATACCTGTGAAATTTGTGTACAGACGAGTGGGTATCGTGGCTTTATAACTACGGTGTCATGGCTTTATAACTAGAGTGTCGTAAGTATTTTTTTATTTTTTTAATAGGTGTCTTTATTTGACATGACTTGCATTAATACCAGTTTTTTTGGAATTTATATAGACGAGTGGGTGTCGTGGCTTTATAACTATGGTGTCGTGGCTTTATAACTAGGGTGTCGTAAGTATTTTTTGCTTTTTTACGGATGTCTTAGTTTTATAACTAGAGTGTCGTAAGGTTTTTTTTTGCTTTCTTAATAGCTATTTAATTTTGACGTGATGTGCATTAATACACGTTCAGTTTTTTTTTGGAATATGTACCGACATCTTTTTTTGAACGGGTGTCTTAATCTTAAAACTAGGGTGTCGTGAGTTTAAAACTAGGATGTCATGAGTTTTTTTCTTTCTAAACGGTGTCTTCATTTTTTAACTACGGCGTCGTAAGCTTAAAACTAGGGTGTCGTAAGTTTTTTTTTGGGATGTTTTAATATTTTTTAATTGGTATCGTGCGTATGTGGACCAATAAAAAAGAACGGTACAGCCCACATAGAACTTGCTGCACCAGAGGCGGTGTACAAAGTCTTTTCCAAATAATAAAGTATGGCCTTATGGGCCAGGGATGGTTACGTCTGTTTCTATCTGGATATTATTGATGAGATTACTTTAGGATCAATTGGCCCTTTTTGAACCTATGGATTCCATAGCTAATGCACATAAATTTCATTCCAATAGGAATGAGAATCGACTTATTCAATTTTTGATAGCATTGCATGATGATTTTGAACTTGCTTGAGCCTTTAATTACTTGCTATGGAGCAAGAATTTAGCTAGTTACTCTTCGTTAAGAGATGACTTAGTATGCATAGTCTCAAAATATTCTCTATTCCAATTGCTTCTTCTACTATTGATGATTCTCAAGTGTGCTTTTATCATAAAAAGCTTAATCACTTGATTGATAAGTGTCCCACAAGACCTTCACAAAATAATTCTACCTAAGGCAATGTTACTTAGTCTCGAGCTAAATCTGCCTCTCAAGCTGCTACTGTTACCAAGGATTCCTCCTCCATTTAGCCATCCGCCTCTAATCCAATCATTTCTTTGAGTAACCTCTAAGTTCTTATGACTTGATCTCTATTTAATTTAGGTACACAACTATTCATTGCCATGTTTATCACATTAGATAACCCTTCTTGGCTTCTTGATTCTAGTTGTTGTAATCATATGTTCTCCAATTCTACTTTTTTTCTTCTATCTAATCTACTTCTCATGTTTCTACTATTCAAATTACCAATGGTTCTTAACAACTATTAGTCACACTTTTATAACCAACGTGTCTCTATCTGATACTTATTTTATTCTACAACTTTCTTTAAATCTTCTATCTGTTGTTCAATTGATAAACATATGTCTTGATTTACACTTTTCTTATGCTAATTGTATTGTACAGGACTTACAAATAGAATAAATACTTAGAATAGGCCACAAGGTTGGATGGTTGTTTGAGCTTACCAGTCTTCTGTCTTTCTTCTATTTGCTTCTTCGAACTATTAGAGCAAATCTTATTATTGATATCCTTTCTCAAGATAGAAATCAACCTCTTTGGAAGGTTTTCAAATCTAGCTCTTTCACTATAAAATCCTTCCACAATTTTCTTCAGAGTGAAAGAGTCAAATAGATATACCAAGGGTTATTTGAAAAGTAGTAGTTCCAACTAAAGTATAGATCTTTATATAGTTGGCTCTAAAAAATGGTTTGCAAATAAGAGAATGGAGGGCAAGAAGATGATAGAACATCAGTAATGGCTATTTGATGTATGGGGAGCCAGGGAGATGGAATCACATTTATTCTTCTCTTGTTCTTATGATCACTCAATTTGGAGCTTCTTCTCAACTTCTTTAGGAATCTTTTACTTACCAAGAGACTTTCTCCACTTGTAGTCATCATAAAGAACCAGAGCAATTCCAAGTGCATGAAGATTGAGCTAGGACCAACTTACCATAACAATTTGTTAGCATCTCAAAAAAGAAAGAAATTCAAGAATCTTCTCCTCTAAGGCGCATCCATCATCGATCCTTCTTAGAAAGACTCTAACTTCATTCTCCTTATGAAAATACCTTGCTACAAGGAAGATTGTTTATGCTCACAACTTATTGAAAAGTATCTCTCACCATTTTTATCTCATTGACTAATAAAGGCTTGAGGGCTTTCCTCCCAATTTCACATCAAAATAAAGAAAAGAAAAACCAATAAAACCACCAAACAGGCCCTCAATTATCACCATGCAATATACATAGAAAATGAAACTTCATCAATATAGGTGCTAGAAAGTTGGTAAAATGGTCCTAATTGATGATTTTATTCCACAAGGTGATGTATCGAAGCAATTACTTTAACACAAGGAAAAAGTCTTGCTGCACCGGAAGAGGTGTAGCAAGCGAGCACCAACCTCGATGATTGACCCGTGCCGCATGCCAGAAATAAAATCATCTTTTTTTGCTTTGATGTACATGCGCATATGCAGCGAACGTCAATCATCGGGTGCAGTTCAGCTCTTCCCTTGGTACAGCAAGGCTTTTTCTATCGCAACAAGGCTTTTTCTAATGCAAGTTGGCTGGATGGGTTTGTTGGCACTAAAGTGACCTAAAGAGGGCCTAGACTCGGATATTGCGGTTCTTGGGCCATAGCCCAGATAGAATAGCTGTGGTGACAAGGTTCCAAACTTGCCTAATATGATCAGGGCCTTTGGTTGGCCGTAATTAGAAAACAATAAATGCTATTTTAACTGATTGGCTGCTTGACCTGGAGAGAGATATAATTATCCTACAATTAAGTTGGTAATGTTACCCATGAGAAATAATGAACTGATAATTTTTTCTATTATGTTATACTAGTTATTGTATTTTTATAATTATAATAGAGAAGCAGTATAACCAATAAATTATCATTGGATCATATGAGAATAGTTATTATGGTAATTATAAATATGACATATAGACACACTATTTATCATATACATTATAATAACTAATACTCAACTCAACTCAACTCAACTCATCTAAGCCTTTTCTCAACTATCGACTACATGAATTGCCTTCTCCATAGTTTGATTTAGTAGATTCATATTTTAAAAAATCTGACGAAGTTTTACGCTACTGTCAGCTACCTAACGCAATCCTTCTCCTTTATCCGAACTTAGGATCAGCCTTGATGAAGTTATAATAACTAATAAATATTATATAATATTTATATCTAATTATTTTTTTATCATCTCCACCATCATTGCTAAAAGAGACTGAATACTTTGTTTCTTTCAGTAGAAGGATGCATGTATTTACTTCTATTAAGTCCAATATAAAAAATCTAACTCCGAACCAAAGATTTAAATTATTAATTATTATATTACTAAAATTACTTTAAAAAAAAAGTCACTTATTTTGATAGTTTCTAACTTATGAATAAAGCATTAATCTATTAATTACCTATTTTTACATATCTAGGATGTATAGATCATACTCGATGATGTAACACCTCAAAAGCTAGAAAAAATAGTTATATATTGGATGAAAAAAAAGAGTCAAATTGATGGATTATCGGTTAATTTTGACTTAAAATTTTGAGGTTATTTATACATGACTTATTAATACGTGATTTGAACCAGTAAATAAGCTTAAGATATTAATTATAAGTGGTATAAAACCAATATGAGGGATGGAGTTTGCTATTAAACAAATATTTTATCTTATATTTTAGCATATTAGTAGAATAAAAATTATTCAGTTTTATCTATTTGATACATAATTAGATGCCATCAAAATATATGGCTTTTGGATTTAAATATTTTTAGTGTTATGACTTCTTATTGATGATGCTGCCCCATCCTTGCACTAAGGAGGCCTTGGTTTCAAACAGCCGGGTGAGCAGAGAGAGAGCAATGACTACGGACCCGAGACGTTTATCCGAAAAGGTTATACCCAAGCTCAAAATTGCTGTCGTGCATGCGCGACATTTGATCACAGCTGATCATTCAACTTGGGACAAATAAAACCACCAACAGATGCCTTTAAAATGCATGGGAACAGCTGTTCCATTGACCCACACCAACACCGTCCAGTTCTTTTCTTTTTTTTTTTTTTTTCTCCTCCCGTATTTACTCGTGTTTTTAAAAGAAGAAAAAAGAAAAAAAATCTTCAGGACCAAGAACAAACTCGGCAGGCAAACTCCGGGCCAAATAACGTCTTTATCACATCAGCTGTAGCCTGGACTGAAGTCACACGTAAAGCCAGGAAAGAGTAAATCCAATAAATCTCGAAAATTGGTTAGCTGGTGACTCGAAATTCGCGATCGGTGCCATGGAAAGACGAACCAAGGGCAACTTTCCTGTCGCACTGGAAGCCATCGGAATCGGACTTCAAAATAAGCAGCGGGGAACCCGGCCTCCACCTTCCTCCGTCCCATCTCCACCGCTTATAACAAGCCGCGTACTCTCAAACACGTCCCATCCTCTTCCTGTCACCAGTCTGTTGCCAACCCATCGCTTAAAAGAACCATCCTAATCTTTTTTTTTTTTTTTTTTGTTTGAAGAACCATCCTAATCTCATCACCTCTCGTGCATATATAAATCCACACCCCTCAGCCCATCAACTTCCATCCTTTCTCGCACCTGACTCTTCTATTAACACGCTGCGTCAGTCATCCTCCCCTATCATGGCTTCTACCAGAGCTACCATGGCATCGCTACTGTTTCCCCTCTTAGCATTCTCTTTGATGGCCGCTGCCTCGGCCGGCAACTTCAACCAGGACTTCGACATCACTTGGGGTGACGGGCGTGGGAAGATCCTTGACAATGGCCAGCTCCTAACTCTCACCCTCGACAAAGCCTCTGGCTCTGGCTTCCAGTCCAAGAACGAGTATCTCTTTGGCAAGATTGACATGCAGCTCAAGCTCGTCCCCGGGAACTCCGCCGGCACCGTACTGCCTACTACGTAAGCTCCTGTCACCTCTGTTTGAAGAAATTACCTCATGCAACATCTTCAATTGGATCTCTGCTAACTAATAGCTCCTGTATGATTTATGCCTGAACTGCAGTTGTCTTCACAAGGACCGACTCACGATGAGATCGACTTCGAGTTCCTTGGAAACCTCAGTGGAGACCCTTACACGCTCCACACCAATGTGTTCACCCAGGGGAAGGGGAACAGGAGATGCAGTTCCACCTCTGGTTTGATCCCACCAAAGACTTCCACACCTACTCCATCCTCTGGAACCCCAGACATGTTATGTAAGTAATCAAATTCCAAGATTTCTATTGTACAAATCATTTTTTTTTAAAAAAAAATTGAATGTTATGCTCACCTTGGATTCAATCATCCTTTCAGCTTCATGGTTGATGGCACGCCAATCAGAGACTTCAAGAACATGGAGTCAAGGGGCGTCGCGTTTCCAAAGAACCAAGCGATGAGGATCTACTCCAGCCTCTGGAATGCTGATGACTGGGCCACGCAGGGGGGGCGCATCAAGACGGACTGGACAAAAGCCCCCTTCACTGCCTCCTACCAAAATTTCAATGCTGATGCTTGCATTTGGTCCTCTGGTTCCTCCATTGTCCTTCCCAGAAGTCTAACACGCCAGCTGGTGGAACCAGGAGATGGATTCCACAAGCCAAGAGAGGATGAGGTGGGTGCAGGAGAACTACATGATCTACAACTACTGCACCGATCTGAAGCGATTCCCCCAGGGACTGCCTCCAGAGTGCTCCGTAGCCTGAGGAGAAACAGAGGACGCACGACATTCAAACAAGTTCTTTTATTCGTTAATTCTTCTCTAGCATACTTGGACAGATTCTTTGTTGCCATGCTTGTAAATGGACGCAGAACGTGTCATTTGTTGTCATATTACACATGTAAAATGATACCATTAATTAAATAAAAGCATTAGGGAGAGTGTTTTTTAATCGTTCAGCAGAAATTTTTAGCCAACACTCTCATCAGGTTAAGGATCCAAATCCACATCCAACGTCAAATCCAACCCAATTTAATCCACAAACATCACAAAACGTTAAAATGATTTTTATAATATTTTCCGGTTTAAGTTACTTATTAAAAATTAGTTTAAGTCTTAAATTATCATAACTTTTTTAGCTAGAGATGACCAATATATATGAAGTTAAAAAATTTCTTTACTTCACACAATATATCTTACATGACTACCTCATCCTACACCTGAGAAAACAATAACCTATCGGAGCATAGACACAAGTATGTTAGGGAAATCGGTTTCGCTCTTTTTTTTCACGACATTGTCCTTTTCTTTTATTGATCGTTTGTATTTTTGTTGCCATGTATCTTATTAATCGCTTATCTACACCACTACTTCACAATAAATCCACCTTTGAGGCCTTCTTTTCATGAAATTCGTAATTATCTCAAACTTTGTGTATTCAATTCTCTATTACCCATCGTTCAAACCTTGCACTCCTCAAAATTAGCTTCCCTTTTTCAAAATGCTTGTGTATGCTATGATCCCTTCTCTCGCAAATTCTTCTTCTCTTGTAATGTTTTTTTTTTTTTTTTTTTTTTTGTCGAGCATATCTTCCTACTTTCTATGATTTTCATCTCTCTCTGAAACCATTATTTCTAATACATCTTGTGGGCTTGCTACTACTAATAATTAAATTTATCCTTCACTATCTTTCATCGAGACTAACACTTTCGCTATCATCTTATTTGACCCAGCCCTCAAGTAAATTCTTATACTCTCCTTCATCTTTCTCTTTTATCACTAGATATGTCTCATTCCTCTCCTCCTTCACTGAGTCATCATTTCCTTCTTCTCAATCTCTTTCTTTCATCTCTTCCTTTCCACACTAAAACTCATTCCATGATTACTACTAGTTTATAAAATAATAATTTTACATCCAACAAAATATTTATAACCACTAAGCATCCTCTTTCTTTCTTTATTGAACCATCATGCCTTTCTTAAGCTACAGGTGACCTCAAATGACATCAAGCCATGTATGAAGAATTTAATACCTTAATCTACAATGCTACTTGAGAATTATTCTACCTAATTCTCACCAAAATCTTATTCGATGTAAATGGGTCTTTAGAAATTTTTTTTTTTCCAACAATAAAATCCCTCATTCAGAAGTTAAGGGAAGATGGACGGCACAATTTTCTTGAGGAAGTCAAAAATCTTTTGTAAAGCATTAAATTGATATTTTAGACATGAATGCTTGTTATATAGGTGGACAGGATCAAAACTGCTATTAGTAAGAATTCATTATAATTAAAAATCATCATCGGATTAATATCTTTACAACAATGATATTAGTTCTCAATTGCAAGAGCTAAATTATAAATTCAATGAGTAAGCTATGGAACTTCTTATTCATAGTTCTATTCTCAATCCGAAATATGCTTTTAGATCATTTAAAGTTAATGATATATACAGGTTGGCTGAAAGGTTCTATCCTAAAGATTTTATTGAGTAGGAAAGAATTCAATTGAGATTTTAATGTTAGCATTATATTTTTGACGTGAAGATCAATTTTGAATTATGTTAAGGATTGGTTGTAATAGGATAAACGAAAGTTTTAATTTGATTGATAAATTTTTGATTTATCTTCCTTTTCAATTTTAACTTCAATTAATTATATAGCAATTATTTTCAGTTGTGAAAATATAAAACAAGGATCCATAATAAAGTAGATAATAAGTTTCTTGTGCATAACTTGCTTGTATACATTGAAAAAGAAATTTAGAGAATTTTTCTATAGATTTGATAATAGATGAGTTTGAATCTATTAAATGTTATAAGGTTCAACTTTCTTATAAAGTATTTAATTCCTTTTATTTTATATTTTAGTATGAATAGAAATATATTTATGTCAAACTCTATAACTTTTTTTAACTCTAAATGTACATCATGAAGATATTCAAAGTTCTTTAAGATATTTTTATTTCTTTCAATATTTTTAATACCTATATTATTACATGAGCCAAAAAAAAAATTATAGTACAACTTGGCCCCTCTAAAAGGAATTTTTGGTTTTACCATTGGTGGTAAATACTAAGAAAACCAAACGTCTTAATCTCCTTTGTTTTGGTGATCATTTCCTTTATTTTGGCTGATTCTTGGCCAAATTAGGGCACAACATGCCTAATACAACACATCTCTCCTTGTTCTTCTTCTATTCTAGGTTCTAGCCAAAGTTATGCTTTGAGCCAAGAATGCCAATGAGGCAGTCTCCATCATTCTTCCTAATTTTTGGAGCTCTACCCCATTTAGTTGAGAGCTTCACAGACATTATGAAACACATCATTGATGAGGTGTTACTGCCACAATTGTCGTCCACTACTATTTGCAACACCATTATCCTCTCCGAATTAAGCTGGCATCAATAGATCGGTCGCTAGGTAAGCTTCCCATGTTCCACCTTATTTTCGATTTAATTTCGATCATTAGGAACCCTAATCACACCCTATAGCGAGTTGTTTAGGCTCAGTTGATCGTAGCGTGGTGTGTGCCATAGTTATCAGCATCCAATCGATTTGATGGCAAGGATCCTTAGGATTAAGGTTCAAACGCACAGCTGAGCGTTTTTTTTTTTTTTTTGGGTACAAATGGGTAATTACACCATTCTGGGATGGGTCACCCCCGATATATCAGAGTAAAAAGCTAGAAAGGAACGAAGGACAAGGGTCGCCCTGCTGCCAACTCCAGCTACCCGAATAAGAGGTACTCTAGCAGCAATCCAGTCAGCCACTGCATTGGCTTCACGATAAACATGACGAATCTGGATATAAGGAGCTTCCAAAATCATAGAGCGGATGTCGCACAGTAAAAAAATCGGCTGATGGGAACTGGGCATTTAATACTAGAGAGTTCGATAATCCATTCAGCTGCTACAAATGATGCTAATAGGCTAAGCTCCTCCTTAGATGGTAACCATCATTGTTGATAGTTGCCGTGACCCTGATGGTCACAAAGATAGACCAAGAAAAAGCCAGGCCATTGGCCATGCTCCATTAATGAAGATCTATAGGTTCTTTATTAGCGTACGTTTTTTTAACTGAAGCAGTTTGGATCAAAATTAGTAAACCCAAACTGATTAATCCTAGCTGCTTTGGTTAAACCCAATTAGACTCAAATATGAAGCCAAATTAAGAATCCGGTTCAGGTTCTTCGTGATGAACTAGTTCGGTCCAATCAAGAAGGACCTAGTTCAATAAAAAGAGAACTATCAATCTAAGTTGTTAACCTGCCTCATACCAAATCAAATTGAGCCAACTAGAAATTAGATAAAACCCAAACTGAGCAAAGAAGAAGGCCTAATTCGAGCCAACTCACCCAAATTAAACGTGACCAAATCCTTACTTCAAATAGCCCATCCATGATTTTAAAGATTTTTAGTGTGGGAAAAGTCATTTGTACACTGCTCCGGTAGGATGGCCTACATCTGGCATGGTAATTTGCCTGCGCATGAGTCCGTGCATCAGCGATGCGGGACCCATGAGCGAGTATTTCGGCGTCGGTCTATATGCGAGTGAATCACACGCTCCATAGGCAATGTACAAAGACTTTTCCTTTTAGTGTTATAACTCATATTGATGATGCAGACCGATCCATGGACTAAATAAATCATGGCTTCAAACAGTCCAGCGAGTAGAGGGCAAGGTAGAGCGAAAAAGTCTTGCTGCACTATCCTCTGATACAGCAATATTGCACTGACCGTGCAGATTGATTATTCATGCGTGCCGACGTGCATACGTGGTCCAATGGATCTTATTATGTAGCATCATGCATCAACATGCATGAGTAGGGGAGCTTCTATTTGCACCGCAAAAATTGGTCTTACACTTCTAAATTTTTTAATTTTCTAAACTACCTTAAAACCCTGCCCCCCTCCCTCCCTCCCCGTTCGCTCCAGTGCCTCCCCCCATTTGCTTCAAGAGACCCTCTCTCGACTTTTCCTCGGTTCGCTCCGACTCCCCCGCCCTCCTCCCTCGGTTCGCTCCAATAGCCTCCTCGCCCCCCCCCCGACTTCCCCCTCCTCCTCCCCCCTCCCCTTCCGTTCTCTCCGGCGGCCCTCCATCCTTCCCTGTTCACTCCACCCTTTCCCCCTCCCTCCCGCTCGCTTCGGCAGTCCTCCATCCTTCCTCGTTCGCTCGGCACCTCTCCCTTTTCCTCCTCGAGCACTGGAGCAAGAAAGTCGGGGAGGGGGAAGGGCGGATCGATTGGAGAGGGGGGCGACGGAGCAAACGAGGAAGAAGGGACTACCGAAGCGAACAGGAGAGGGGGGGGGGGGGTTTGCCGGAGCGAACGAGGGAGGTGGGGGGAGGGTAGTTTAGGAAAATAATTTTTTAAAAAAAATTAAAAGGTGTAGAGAGTAATTTTTACGGTGCAAATAGAAGCTCCTCATAAGTGGTCAATTTGCATGATTTACGTGCGCTTGTTGCATTGAATTTTTTGATGCAGCAAATCTTTTCTAGGGGTGCAACTCGAGCTCATGAAACTCAAGTTTTCTCAACCCTAACCTTAACCCTATTTATAAAATGTCAACCCTAATCCTAACCCTAACCCTATTTATAAAATCTCAACCCTAACCCTATTTTGAAAAATCGGGTTCAGGTTGAGTTACGGGTTGAATTCTGGTTGATGAAAAATAAAATAAATAAAATACTTTTTCAAAGTAAATAAACACCGAATTATGGATCCCAAAGATGAAAAATAAAATCCCTTGCCGAACGCATAAGCTGGACTCGGGGCTTTAATATTGTATTAAAAAAAATCTTACTAAAACAAAGAAGAGAGGAGGTGCCGTAAACAAAAAAGAGGAGGAGGTGGAAGTGAAACGAAAATGTGCAGGTGGTCTGACTTTATGTTTATCCTTCTTTTCCTTATCTGTGACCGACAGCCTTATCCTTCTCGCTCTCAAGTTGGCCATTTCATCCGATTCGACTGGCACCCTCAATGCATTCAAAAACCTGGTGCCGATAAGCTAACCCCCGTTTGGGTAACCCTCTGGTTTAGATTATCTCGGGTTTGGGTTGCGGTCCAATCCGAAACCGGATCAATTGCAAATCGAGCTAAGTTAAACCCGAGTCTTTCGTATTCAAATTGGATAAACATGAGTTTAAATACCGTTATAAATCAAATTCGATGAACTGGATTCAGACTGAACTCGGTCCAAATTGCACCGTAGTCTTTTCCAATGTAGCAACTACTACAAAACTTTTCTTCAAACCGGAGATATCCAATCTCCAAATTGCTGTCTTGCAAGCGAGAAATTTGATCACAGCAAGAAATTTGATCACAGCCGCTCATCCAACTTCTGACAACCGTAAACACCAACAGAAACATTTAAAAATGATTGCAAACAGCTGTCCTGTTGACCCGCACCAAGACCGTACTGTCTTTTATATTTTTATCTTTTCCAGAGTAAAAACTAAAAAGTGACTTGCTCCCCAATCTCTCCTAGGATTTGCATGACATGAACTCAGGCGTTTTTTTAAAGAAGGAAAAAAAAGAAAAGAAAAATCTTCAGGACCAAGACCAAACTTGCCGGGTAAACTCCAAGGTCCAAGCCAAACAAAGTCTACATCACAGCTGTTGGAGGCTGGAAATGCTAACGGTTTTCTTCCCCCCTTCCACTGAAACCACGCGTAAAGCGGGGAAAGAATAAATTCCGATGAATCTAGAAGATTGGACACCTGGCGTCTCCAAAACGCGGTCGGCGAATTAAAAGCTATCGATCTTCAAAATTAGCCGCAGCCGCCCCACGCGAAATCAGCCTCCACCTTCCTCCGTGCTATCAGTCGCATCCCATCCTCTTCCTGCTACTAGTTTGTTGCCAACCCATCGCTTATAGAACCGTCCTATTCTTTTTTTTTTTTTTTTTTTTTTTTTTCTGACAGGAAAGTGGAAAGAACCATCCCAATCCCATCACCTCTCATGCGCATATATAAATCCGACACACCCTGCTCGCCTCCCCACTCCAACCCACCAACTTCCATCCTTTTCGCGCTTGAGTATCTTCTTACTTCTGCCATCCTCCCCTTACCATGGCTTCTACCAGAGCTATCATTGCATCGCTACTGTTTCCTCTCTTAGCATGCTCTTTGATGGCCGTTGCTGTTGGGTGCTCCCTCCACGTGGGGAGGGAAACTAGCCCATGATAACAAACTGCATCACAGTTTGTTACGGAGCCCATGATAACAAACTGCATCACAGTTTGTTACGGAGCTGTTTTCAAAAAGGGAAAACAAATCCAAAAATAAAGGAGGGGAGAGAGATCCGTATGTGCAGATACGAAGAGAGAAAAAAATCCCAGATTGGGAGAGAGCTGTGTGCGGCCTGAGAGAGATCCAGAGAAGCCCAGGCTTGGGAAAAATCCTATGCAACCTCAGGAGGTCGATACGGACGAGTCTGAGAGCAGATTTGGGGGCACGGAAGAGCAACCACATTGGTGAGATCCTTCTTGTACCCACATCAACTATTATTTTAAGTTTGAAGTGTTTCCTAATTTTTGGGTAAAAGAAATTAGAGAAAAGTTGTAATCTTTTATTAAGATTAGTGAAGTGCTCTCGGAATTTGCCCCGTGGTTTTTCCCTTTCACATTGGAGGGGTTTTTCACGTAAATTTGGTGTTTTTGTGTGGTGTTTATTTTTATTCCGCATATTCTGTGATTGTGGTAGATCGGTATATTTTTTTGTGATTGTGCACGCATATTTGATCTGAGGGTGATTGAGGGTGTATTCCCAACAGTGGTATCAGAGCAAGGTTGCAAGCCTAGAACAAATTATTTGAGCGTACCACAGATGGATTCTACCACTAATACTAGCAGGATGATTAGTCTCAATGGCAGTAATTGGTTGATTTGGAAACCAAAGATGATGGATCTCTTGTATTGCAAAGATTTAGCCAAGCCGATTGAGAAGATGGGAGAGAAGCCAGAAAAATATGATGATGAAGATTGGGCTACTATGGATAGAAAAGCAATCAGTGTCATCAGGCAATGGGTGGATGACACAGTATTCCATCATATTTCAAATGAAACCTCAGCCTATGAACTATGGAAGAAGTTAGAAGGGTTGTATGAGAGGAAAACTGCTGGAAACAAAGCATACTTAATCAGAAAGCTTGTAAATCTGAAGTACAAGCGGAAAATCAATTGCAGAGCACCTAAATGAGATGAAGAGCATTGTGAACCAGCTGGCCACAATGAAGATGCTTATGGAAGATGAACTTCAGGCACTCCTGTTGTTGAGTTCTCTACCTGATAGTTGGGAGACACTGGTGGTGTCATTGAGTAACTCCGCCCCTGATGGAGTTATCACCATGAGTCAGGCTACTAGCAGCTTGCTCAATGAGGAGGAAAGAAGGAAGGGAACTGGAGAGTCTCAAACACAGACAGATGTACTTGTCACAGAGGGCAGAGGGAGACAGTTTACTAGAAAAGAAAACAACAGAGGCAGAAGCAAATCCAGACCAAGGAAGGAAATCGAATGCTACCATTGTCATAAGAAAGGACACTACAAAAGTGAATGTAGACTGCTAAAGAAGAAGAACAATGAAGGCGGTAAGGCAGAAGATAAGAAAGATAGAGAGGTAGCAGCAGTTGCCTCAGAGAAGACATCATTCTATTTACAGAATGTATTGATCAGTGCTTAGCCACCACATCAAATCAGGTTGATTGGGTGGTGGATACTGGAGCTTCTTATCATGCCACACCCAGGAGAGAGTTCTTCACATCCTACAGGATAGGTGATCTTGGTGTGATCCGAATGGGAAACAATGGTGTTTCCAAAATATGTGGGATAGGAGAAGTAGTGGTCCAAACCCGTGAAGGCAGCAGATTGATACTCAAAGAGGTCAGACATGTTCAGATCTCAGGATGAATCTCATCTCAGCAGGCAAGCTAGATGAAGAGGGATATGTTAGCCAGTTTGGGGGAGATCAATGGAAGTTAATCAAAGGTGCTATGGTGATTACCAAAGGACAGAGATCATGCACATTATACAAGTTGCAGTCCAGTTTGGTTAGGGGAGAGGTATGCGCAGCAGAGCATGATACTGCAGATTTGTGGCACAAGAGATTAGGCCATATTGGCGGGAAGGGATTGCAAACTCTCGGGGCAGGGGTCTTACCAGAGATACAGGACAGAGTTCTCAGTGATTGTACCCACTGTGTGGTGGGTAAGCAGCACAGGGTGACATTTCAGAGTAGCTCCAAGAAGAAGACTGCCTTTTGGAGCAAGTGTACTCAGATGTGTGTGGACCCATGAGGGAGAAGACTTAGGAGGAGCCTCATATTTCGTCACATTTATAGATGATGCTTCCAAAAGGTGTGGGTTTTTGTTTTAAAGTCCAAGGACCAAGTGGCAACAGTTTTTGAGTTTTTTCACAGGCTTGTGGAGAGGCAGACAGGAAAGAAGTTGAGATGCATTCGTACAGACAATGGGGGAGAGTACATAGGAGTCTTTCACCAGTACTGCAGAGCACAAGGCATCAGACATGAGCAAACAGTGCCAAAGACTCCACAGGAGAATGGAGTAGCTGAGAGAATGAACAGGACAATAGTGGAGAGAGTCAGGTGCATGCTCTCCCAGTCCAAGTTGCCCAAGAGCTTTTGGGGGGAGGCAGTCCAGACAGCATGTCATTTGATAAATAGATCTCCCTCATCAGCTCTAGATGGAGAGGTGCCAGAGAAGGTGTGGACAGGCAAGAATGTCAGATATGATTATCTAAGGATTTTTGGCTGCAGGGCATTTGTGCATGTGCCTAAGGATGAGAGGACAAAGTTAGATGACAAGACAAGACAATGTATCTTTCTGGGGTTTGGTGATGAGCAGTTTGGCTATAAGCTGTGGGACCCAGTTGATAGGAAGGTAGTCAGGAGCAGAGATGTCATATTCTATGAGGATCAAACCATAGAAGACATCAAGAGGGCAGAGCATCAGTCTGAGTCAGATATGTATGGCCCAGTAGATATAGAGCCTGTCAGTCCTCCAGCAGTTCATGCAGATGAGCCAGAGAAACAGCCAGTACAGGGTGCAGATGAGCAGCAGCCTACACCTATTGAGGATACAGATCAGGAGATTCAGATCCCTGAGGAGGAGCTACCGACAGAGGTGAGGAGATCCATGAGAGCAAGGCAACCATCTAGTCGGTATTCAGTGCATGAATATATCATGTTGACAGATGCAGATGAGCCAGAGTCATATGAGGCGGCCCATGTCAGTGAGCAGTGGGAGCAGTGGCAGAGAGCTATGCAGGAGGAGATGGACTCTCTTCTGCATAATCATACATATGACTTGGTAGCTAGGCCCAAGGGGAGAAAGGTACTCAGAAACAAGTGGGTCTACAAGGTAAAGGCAGAAGAGAAAAGCTCACAGCCTAGATATAAAGCACGACTAGTTGTGAAGGGCTTTGCACAAAAGAAGGGAGTTAATTTCGATGAGATATTTTCTCCAGTAGTGAAGATGACCTCAATCAGGACGGTGTTAGGATTGGCAGCTAGTATGAACATGGAGGTAGAGCAGTTGGACGTGAAGACAGCATTCTTGCACGGTGACTTAGAGGAAGAGGTCTATATGGAGCAGCCTGAAGGTTTCAAGGTGAAAGGCAAGGAGCACATGGTGTGCAGACTCAGAAAGAGTCTGTATGGTCTCAAGCAGCGCCCCGACAGTGGTACAGAAAGTTTGAGGCTTTCATGGTACAGGTTGGTTATAAAAGAACAACCACAGATCATTGTGTCTTCATTAGAAGGTTTCCTGGAGGTGATTTTATCATCCTTCTCTTATATGTGGATGATATGTTGATTGTTGGGCAGGACTCCAGCAAGATTGCCACTCTGAAGAAGGAGTTAGGGAAAGCTTTTGATATGAAGGATATGGGGCCAGTGAAACAAATATTGGGGATGCATGTATTCAGGGATAGACAAGCATGCAGGTTATGGTTGTCCCGAAGAAATACATAGAGAAGGTGCTTCAGAGATTCAGCATGAGCAATGCCAAGTCAGTGGCATGTCCACTAGCTGGACACTTCAAACTGAGTTCAGAGCAGAGCCCAGCCTCAGAGAAAGAGAAGCAGGAGATGAATAGAGTCCCTTATGCCTCAGCCGTGGGTAGTCTTATGTATGCTATGGTCTGTACCCGACCAGACTTAGCATATGCAGTTGGCTTAGTGAGCAGGTTCCTAGCGAATCCAGGAAAGGAGCATTGGGCAGCAGTCAAATGGATCATGAGGTACTTGAGAGGTACAACTAGCTTGAGTCTTTGTTATGGACAGGGAGAACCTGTGTTACAGACATATACAGATGCAGATATGGCAGGAGATGTTGACTCCAGGAAGTCCACATCCGGTTACTTGGTTACATTTGCAGGAGGTGCAATTTCATGGCAGTCCAAGTTACAGAAGTGTGTTGCATTATCGTCCACAGAGGCCGAGTACATAGCAGTGACAGAAGGATGCAAGGAGATATTGTGGCTGAAGAGATTTCTTCAGGAGCTGGGTGTTAGACATGATACTTATGTGGTCTATTGTGACAATCAGAGCACTATTCACCTGAGCAAGAATCCGACTTTTCACTCCAAGTCGAAGCACATTGATATGCGTTATCACTGGATCAGACAGGTCCTGGAAGAGAAGCAGTTGCTGTTGGAGAAGATCCATACAGATGATAATGGGTCAGATATAATGACAAAGTCATTACCTATCAAGAAGGTTGAAGCTTGTAGAAAGAAAGCAGGCTTGTGGATTTCCCCACGTAGTCGGGAGGGGAGATATTGTTGGGTGCTCCCTCCACGTGGGGAGGGAACCAGCCCATGATAACA
The DNA here is from genome assembly GCA_900491605.1 of Calamus simplicifolius. Taxonomy (NCBI): domain Eukaryota; kingdom Viridiplantae; phylum Streptophyta; class Magnoliopsida; order Arecales; family Arecaceae; genus Calamus; species Calamus simplicifolius. The sequence continues at coordinate 1,762,155 of UESW01003845.1, forward strand.
AACTGCATCACAGTTTGTTACGGAGCCCATGATAACAAACTGCATCACAGTTTGTTACGGAGCTGTTTTCAAAAAGGGAAACAAATCCGAAAATAAAGGAGGGGGAGAGAGATCCGTATGTGCAGATACGAAGAGAGAAAAAATCCCAGATTGGGAGAGAGCTGTGTGCGGCCTGAGAGAGATCCAGAGAAGCCCAGGCTTGGGAAAAATCCTGTGCAACCTCAGAGGTCGATACGGACGAGTCTGAGAGCAGATTTGGGGGCACGGAAGAGCAACCACACGTTGGTGAGATCCTTCTTGTACCCACATCAACTATTATTTTAAGTTTGAAGTGTTTCCTAATTTTGGGTAAAAAAAAATTAGGAGAAAAGTTGTAATCTTTTATTAAGATTAGTGAAGTGCTCTCGGAATTTGCCCCGTGGTTTTTTCCTTTCACATTGGAGGGGTTTTCCACGTAAATTTGGTGTTTTTGTGTGTGTTTATTTTTATTCCGCATATTCTGTGATTGTGGTAGATCGGTATATTTTTTTTGTGATTGTGCACGCATATTTGATCTGAGGGTGATTGAGGTGTATTCCCAATAGTTGCCTCGGCCGGCAACTTCAACCAGGAGTTCGACATCACTTGGGGTGACGGGCGTGGGAAGATCCTTGACAATGGCCAGCTCCTAACTCTCACCCTCGACAAAGCCTCCGGCTCTGGCTTCCAGTCAAGGAACGAGTATCTCTTTGGCAAGATTGACATGCAGCTCAAGCTTGTCCCAGGGAACTCCGCTGGCACTGTTACGGCCTACTATGTAAGCACATATCGCCTCTACATAACTTCTCTAGTTTGTGGCTTAATTGGAGTGGCTTAAGCTTTATTTATGCTTGCAGTTGTCATCACAAGGACCGACTCACGATGAGATCGACTTCGAGTTCCTTGGAAACCTCAGTGGAGACCCTTACACGCTCCACACCAATGTGTTCACCCAGGGGAAGGGGAACAGGGAGATGCAGTTCCACCTCTGGTTCGATCCCACAAAGACTTCCACACCTACTCATCCTCTGGAACCCCAGACATGTATGTAAGTAATCAAATTCCAAGATTTCTATTGTACAAATCATTAAAAAAAAAAAAGAATGTTATGCTCACCTTGGATTCAATCATCTTTCAGCTTCATGGTTGATGGTACGCCGATCAGAGACTTCAAGAACATGGAGTCAAGGGGCGTCGCGTTTCCAAAGAACCAAGCGATGAGGATCTACTCCAGCCTCTGGAATGCTGATGACTGGGCAACGCAGGGGGGGCGCATCAAGACGGACTGGACAAAAGCCCCCTTCACTGCCTCCTACCAAAATTTCAATGCTGATGCTTGCATTTGGTCCTCTGGTTCCTCCAATTGTCCTTCCCAGAAGTCTAACAACGCCATTTGGTGGAACCAGGAGCTGGATTCCACAAGCCAAGAGAGGATGAGGTGGGTGCAGGAGAACTACATGATCTACAACTACTGCACTGATCTGAAGCGATTCCCCCAGGGCCTGCCTCCAGAGTGCTCCATAGCCTGAGGAGATACAGAGGACGTACGACAATATTCGAACAAGTTCTTTTATTCGTTAATTCTTCTCTAGTATGCTTGACAGATTCTTTGTTGCCATTCTTGTAAATGGACGCAGAACACGTTATATGTTGTGATATCATACATGTAAAATGATACCATAAATTAAATAAAAGCATCAAGGAGAGTATTTTTTAATCGTTCAGCAGAACTTCTAAGCCAGATTTCTAACCAGAGTAAAGGCTCCAAATCCAGATCCAATGTCAACTCCAACCTAATTTAATTCAAAAACATCACAAAACGTTAGTCTACTCTTTATATTATTTTTCCTCAGTTTAAATTTCTTATTAAAAATTATTTTAAGTCAATTACAATGATTTATTTAGATAGAGATAGTAAATAAGAGAAACTAGAAACTTTCTTTATTTATAATATATCTCATGTAACTACCTTAACCCACACTTTCATCAAAAGAAGCTTTCCTAGGGCTGTAGACGAACCGAGCTGAGCCGAATAATGACAAGCTCAAGCTCGGTTCGTCAGTTTTTTAGTAGGCTCGAGCTCGACTCGAATTCGATTCGAGCTTTGATAATGAAGCTCGAGCTCGGTTCGAACTAAATTTATCAAGCTCGCGAGTGGTTCGACCTTGATTCGTTAATTACTCGTTTAGCATGTTTGACGAGCTTTATTCGAGCTCGAGCTCGTTAAGCTTGTAATCGAGCTCGTTAAGCATACTTAGTTTCAAAAGTTAACATGTAGAAACTAATGCATTCACTAAAAAGTAGAACTAATGATACATAAATAACAACTAGTATATATGACAACAAAAACACCATAACAACTTAGTCCATGAACTATAAGAAGCACACCATAATAAATCAGTACTAGAAATGGCAACAAGTCTATTACAAGATGAAAATGACAAGAGTTACAAGAGTCAAACACAATACAATTTTCCTCATAACAAATTAGTACAAGAAATGACAAGAAGTCCACTGCAAGATAAAAATTATAAAAGCTACAAGGGCCAAAGACAATACAGTCTTCCTCTTCATCTTCCTCAACTCTGCTCTCTCTTTTTCATGCCATGAAAACAAATATTTAGGAAGCAAGTCAGTGCATAAACCATGATCTGCCCTGCAAAATCGAATACAACACACCAATTGAGCAACAATGAAGGCTTAATAATCAAGCATAAAATTCAGATTTCTAGAATAACCAATATTACCAGTCCATAATAAGAACCAGAAGTACAACTCTTCAATCATAATTAAGTCAGCTGAATATACTGAATCTCTTCCTTTTCCTTTTACATGCACATAACAATATCACAACATTAAATACATGCAGGATAGCAAGAAAACTATGCATTCAAATGAACACAATTAAATGAGCAGCAAAGTTAATATACTCACTTTTGCTTTTCTTTTGATCTCATAATGAGCACGCAGCCAATCTTATGCACAAAGTAAAATTTGGACTATTTCTGTTCCCAAAGAGGCACGATATGGATCAATGACCCTACCACCAGCACTAAAAGCTGATTCGGAAGCCACTGTGGTTATTGGAATTGATAGCACATCACAAGCCATCTTTGACAAATCCTAAACTTCAAATTGTTCATCTTCCACCATACCAATGCATCAAAATCACTATCATCTTGACAAAGAACAACTCCTTCCTCCAAGTACACATCTAATTCTGACTTCACTTGCTCAACTGTATCAACATTTTTAATATAGTTAGAAAATTGTGCCCTTACTTTTCCTTTTCCTTTTCCAAGAACATTGCTTGTACAACTAGAACTTTCTTTTGAGTTTCACCTTGAACATCTTTTTCAACAAGATTAGCTTTGTGATCCTCAACATACTCGTTGTACAATATCCGTAATATCTCACGAACTGTGGTGATGTGCTTGGCAGCCTCAACTATAGAGTAAATCTCTGGAAAACACCATTCAATCAATTTCATCTTGTTTCTTGGATCTAAAACTGCTGCTATAGAGATTAACAAGTTGTAGTCACCCCAATATTTATCAAATTTCACCTTTATCTTGTTAATCATGCCTACCATGTAAGCACCCTCACTCACATTTGCTTCATTTAACAACTTTTTTATGTTATAAAGTTCAGTGAGAAACAAGTTTGAAGTTGGATATTCACTACCTGAAACGAGGTGGGTCACTTCATTAAATTCTTCAAGAAATGAACAAACAACTTCAACCTTCTTCCAATCCTCCACACTTGGTAAAAAATTATAATTAGTATCCCTTTGTTGATACCTTGGAAAGACATCTTTAAACTCTAAGGCAGCTGATAACATCATGTATGTTGCATTCCACCTCGTACAACAATCCAACATAAGCTTCTTTGAAGATAGTTTCAGCTGCTTTGCAATTTCACTAAATGTATTAATCCGGCCCTCCAAAGCAGTTATATACTTCACGCTTTCACGCACATTGTAAATCACACCTTCAATCTCGGATAACCCATCTTGCACTAATAAATTCAAGATGTGCGCGCAGCATCTTACATAAAATAATTTTTCATCAAGCGGAAGATTCCTTTTGTAAGAGAGGTTTTCCTTTAATATCCGAACAACCACATCATTGTATCCAGCATTATCAACTGTTACTGACCACACTTTAGTTTCAATTTCCCACTCAATCAAACACTTGTTTAGCACATCAGAAATGACAACACCGGTATGGGGTGGAGGAACATCACAAAAATTCAGATTTTGCTTTTGCAAATACCCATTGGAGTCCACATAATGACAAGTGACAACCATATACGAAATCTTTTGATCTGATTTCCACAAGTCTGTAGTCACACTAACCCTGTCCACATCCTTTAATGCTGCCATCACTTTTTTCTTCTCCATTTCATAACTGGTTACACAGTCTTTCTTTGCAGTAGCACGACTAATTCTCTGATAATATGGAGTAGCTGTCTTCATTAACAAATTGAATAACTCATATTCTGCAAACAGAAATGGCAGCTCATGAACAATAATCATATGGGAAAGGATTTCTCTGATCTTCGCATGATCATACTTAAAATTTTGCACAACATTCACGGTTTTCGACTCCGCTAAAATTATGGTGACACTAATATTTTTCTACCCTTTCTCATCTATTTTCTTCCTCATACATCCCTTGAGGTGCCTAAGAAAATGCGTTGTAGCACCGGTCTTGTTCATTGTCAACCAATGTTTACAATGAATACACTCAGCCTTCACTGTCCCATCTGGAAGAGTAACCTCTTTAAAGTCAGTCCATGCTTTGGATGTACGCTTTCTTTTCTTTGGAGCATATGGATTACCCTCTTCTTCATCAATGGTGTCAGGTTGATTCACATCCTTGCTTTGATTTGCTTCAGCAATATCGTTTGCACTTGGTTGAACTTCTCTCAAAATAGGACTTGTGGCAGAATCCTGAGTTGATATGTTTATTGCTGACATTTTGTTGTTCTCTTTTACTAACAAAACCGAAGAAAAATGAAAACCATGTAAATACACAATAGTTTTCAGTATTTAGGTAAAACAACAACAATAGGAATCAAAACAATTAATCCAAATCCCACATTGTGGAATACAAGCATTCTGAAACCTTCAGGTTATATTTTCTGCCTTATTGAAAATGATAAAGTAAATTTAGGTCATGGGTCAACCGGTTCGACCGATAAACCGATTTGATCGAACCGGATGATGTCATAATTAATTTTTAATTTAATAATATAAAAATAACAAAATATAAATATTAAACTATAAAAAAATCTGTTTGTTGTTGTCCATGAAGAGAGCTGAATGACAAAATAAACTCTCATGCCTAACTGGAAAACAATGGACATCTAATGGTTGATGGACAGAGTGGTTGGAAAATATGATAATGGAAGGGGCATGGGATTTAATCAACTAAAAAAAGAAATTCAGATATGTTTTTAACAGCACCTGAATAATTTATATAATTATAGGTAAAGAAATATAGTTGCTGGCCACATAAACAATTTAGTCATAATGGTTGAAGTTATCAATTTCATTGGGAAATGCATTAAGATTTCATACAAGGGAGATGACTGTGATATTACTGATCATTGAGGGCAATGCATCATGATATGTGAATAAGTTGAGAGCAATATCTACATACCAACATAATTTTATTAAATAATAATTAATGAAAGTAGAGAGAAACAAACAAACATAAAAAGAAAACAAGATCATTTATTATTTTAAAACTATACTAGTTATTTTAAGTTAAGACTTCTCATTGAATATTAAAAATAGATTTCTTTCTGTTTCCTATTCCGTCGCAATCTTTAACCAGAGAAACCACTCGTCTGCTACCAGAAGATAAAAAAAAAAGTAAAAGAAACCAATAGACGAAGGCTTTTGACATGAGAAACAGAGAAGAGAGAGCATAAAAAGAACAAGGAAGAAGACGAAGTACAAAGTTGGGCAGAAAAAAAAAAGTTAAAAGCAATCAAAAGACAGGAGAGAAAAAAGTATTGGGATAAAAAATAAAAAAAACGAGGAACATACCCGAGAGGAGAGGCAGAGGTAACGGCGAGGACGACAATGAAGGCAAGGACGGGAACGAAGACAAAGGGGCAGACTGTGAGGTAACGACGAGAATGGGAACGAAGGAAGACAAAGGGGTAGACTATTTAAAAACCGTAAAAAGTCTAACTCTAATTTTATTTTTTAAACCTAGAAGTCTAAAAACTGGGGTTGAACCGGTTCTTCAAAACCCGACCAATTTAATGATATTATTATTAAGTTAACAGTTATAATATATAACCAGCCTTAAATGAACATGTTCGCGAGCCTCTATACGAGCATGTTAGCGAGCTAACAAATCAAACTTTATTAAGCTCGAGCTCGGCTCGTTAATTTTTTCGAGCTCAAAATTGAGCTCGAGCTCGGCTCATTTACCTTCACAAACGATTCCGAACGAGCTTTTTTTTCCGAACCGAGACCTGAAAAGCTTGTGAGCGGCTTGGTTCGTTTACAGCCCTAGGCTTTCCCTTGCCCCCCTTCCCCCTTCAAAATAGACACAAGCGTGTAAGCAAATTTATCTTGACCTTCTTCGTCACAACACTATCGTTATTTCCTAATGGTCTTTTATGTTTATTATTGTCATGTGTCTTATTAATCGCCTACTTACACCATTATTCATAGTAAATTCCTCTTTCATGTCCCTTTTCATTAAATCTCTACTTACTGTATACTTCGAATGTTTGGATGCTTCTATCACCCTTAGCTCAAACCTTATACTCCTCATAAGTTATATACTCTAGGCTACGTATTCTCCTTGAATATTTCCTTTATCAAAGGATACATACATACTATAATCCCTTCCCTCATAAATTTTTCTTCCCTCCTCATGTTTTCTTTATTGAGCATATCTTTCCTTTTGCTTTATATGACTTTCACATCCTCAAGCCACCATTTCTAATACATCTAATTGGCTTCTTGTTGCTAATGATTCATTTCGTCCTCCATTACTAGTTTCACTAATACCATCCTTAGCTCCTATCTCTCCCATCAAGACCAACTTTTTTGTAGAGACATCAGTATCATCTTCTTTGATCTAGCCCTTAAGTATATTCCCAAACTCTTCTTCATAGCTAAGCATATCTCCTTCCTCTCCTCCTTCATATGGCTCATCACTTCCTTCTTCTCAACCTCTCTTTTTTTTTCTCCTCCCCCTCCTCCTGCACTAGAACCCAACCCATAATAACTAGTTCATAAAATAATATTTGTATATCCAAGAAAATCCTTACCAACACTAAGCCTCCTATTGTTGGGGTTTAATGTTTGATGAACAACAATGGAATCAATCTCGCTGAAGAAATACCTGGGCTTTTATCTTTTTACCAATGATCAGACTAGTTACCGTCCTTGAATCCTTTAGTCCCACGTTCAAAGACCACAACCCCTTTTCTTAAGATTTATTTTAATCAAATAAATCCTTTCTCTTTGCTTTGGCTGGAAAGCTCCCCCTCCCTCCACATATGAGATTTTCCTCTTCCGTGAATCCCATGAACCATCATGAATCCACGGAAACACCGAGCGTCTAGCCTCTTCTCGAAGCTGCTCCACGCTGGATCCTAAGCGTACAACTTCGTGAGTTCTCCCTTTCCGTGGAATACGTGAAGCTTTCGTGAAGCCCCTTCCACGCTTCCGCTGCAATAAACCGGCTGGATCGAAGCGAGTCTTCCTGGAAGAAACTCATGCCGTTTGGGCTAAGAACAAGGAAGAGGATGGAGAGGAGAAGAGAGAGAAGATGAGGAGAAGAGGATAATTTTTTTTAGGAGAAAAGAATATGTTTCTTCTTTCATCCAAATCCTAGAGACTAAGGTTTAAATACATCCACTAAGTGGGCCAAGCCTAAACTCAACAAAAACTTCCATGGACTAACCCAATAAGATTAAATTAATCCCCAAGCTCGTGTACATCCGTAACTTGATTTAATCTCAACCCTTAGACCCACATCCAATCCAATACAAGTTAGTCCCCCGGGCCTTGATTACACCATACCAGGCCCAACAATCTTCACCTTGGTGCTTCAAGGCCTCAGCACGTCCATCATATCCATCAGCTGCAATACATACGAAAGCTATCCCATGAAAAAATCTTGATCGGTGCATTGCTGGGTTTTCCTTGGTATGTACCTTCACCAGCTCCACTCCACCTTCTTCTACTAGCTCTCTATAGTCGATGTCTTCCTTCTAAAAATATCCTCTAGCCACTAGTCCTGCTTTGTACCTGATATCTTCTTGCTATGAAAGCCCTTTCTTGCGTTGGTAAACCCATTTGCAACTGATGAGTTTCTTCCTTTGTGGCAACTGGACCGCTTGCCATGTGCCAGTCCCATGGAGAGACTGTATCTTCTCTGCCATAGCCTGCATCTTCTGTCATAGCCTAAACCCACCTATCTCTATCCTGGCTATTCTAGCTCTTCACAGCCTTCTGATAGGTATAAGGGTCTCCATTCGCTGTCACCAGGGCATATTCCATCGAATTCTTGAAGTCGTATCGAATTGGTGGTCGCATGTTTCTTCTGGGCCTGTGCAGTGCAATTTCAGTATCAATTTTCTGCCCAGCTACATCCTCCTGAGTCCTCTGCTCAGCTGCATTCTGCTAAACTTCCTAGCTTCTAACCCCTCTGCTAGTCCTCTTCACCTGAATCTTAAATCCTTCTGGTCCACTAGCAAATGGCACGACTGTGTAGGAGGTCATCTAACTAGTATTACCGTGTTCCACCTTCTGTAGTTCATGCTGTGCATTTATACCATCTCTGCTCTGAAGAATCGAGCTCTCATCGAAGGTCATATATCTGCTGATGACAACCTTCTTCTCTAAGGGGTCTCACAACTGATACCCCTTGATTCTATATGGGTAGCCCAGGAACACCATCTTCTTTGACATGGCGTCCAATTTACTCCGCTTCCCAGCACTAACATGCACATATATCGTGCATCCAAACACCCTTAGATGGTTCAGGCTTGTCTTCCCTCCAGACTATATCTTCTTTGGAATGCGTCCATCCAACTTGATGTACGATGATCGATTGACCAAGTAGCTAGCTGTACCTACTGCATCAACTCAGAACATCTTTGAAAGCCCTGCCTCTAGCCTCAAGCATCTTGCTTTTTTTAACAGTGTTATGCTCATCCTCTCAGCCACCCTTCTTGTTGAGAAGTTTTCATCACCGAGAAGTGCCTTTTGATGCCCCACTCCTCACAAAATCTCTGAAACTCCATGTTGGTATATTTTTTGTCATTGTTTGACATCAGATACTTCACACTCCTATCCTGCTCCCTCTCCATCTTAGCCTTTCAGAAGCTGAACTTGGTGAAGACCTCTGATTTCTCCTTCATGAAGTAGATCCACTACTTTCCTGAGAAATCATCTATTAGAATAAAGAAGTATCTAGCCCCATTCCTTGCAGAATCCAGGGCTGGTCCCTAGACATCCATGTATACTAGCTTCAAGGGTTCTGCACTCCTAGCTGTGCTGATTGCGAACTGGACTCTCCTCTGCTTTTCCATCTGACATAGCTCACAGATCTCTATATCTCCACCACTCAAGACTGGAAGTAACCCTCTTTTGCTCAGTTCTTTCATTCCTCTGTCTTTCATGTGGCCTAGGCGGTAATGTTATATCCCGTACACATCCCGAGAACCTGTTTTACAGTTGCTACCTCATATTTTTTTTATCACCACAGAGCCCTCCAACTTGTATAGATTGTTCTTCAGCCTTCTCCCTCTTATCACCACCATAGTTTCATTGAAGATGTTTAAAACTCCACTCCTGGCATGACTGCTGAAGCTGTATCTAGTCTGCTCCAGGTACCCTAGTGACACTAGATTCTTTATGAGTTCTGAGACATGCTTTACGCTAGTAATAGTGCGTATCATGCTATCAAATATCCTTACCCTCACTGTGCCAATCCCTACCACCTTGCAAGGATGACCATCTTCAAGAGTCACACACCCCTCATCAACCTCTGTGTAAGTGCTGAACCACCATCGATTGGGAGTGCAATTATGAGAACAAGCTGAATCCAAGGTCTGTGCTATACCTTTGACCATCTGATACCACCAAGAGATCATCCTCTACCTTCTGGCCTGCAACTGTACTCACAGATTCAGATTCTTCCTTTTCTTTCTTCTTAGGATAATCTCTTTTAAAATGTCCTACCTCACCACACTTGTAGCACTTAGCCTTCCTGGACTATAACCATCCCCTAGGTCTGCTCCTGTCCCTGCCTCTGCCTGACCCTTACCCAACTGATAGACCCTCCTGGGAATAGCATTCTTGGTCATCTTTCTCTCTGCTCATTCGTTCGAAGTACCGAGACAATATCTTCATAGAATAATGTCTTCTTTCCGTAGAGGAGCGTCGTGACCAATGAGTCATGTGATGTGGGTAGCGAACACAATAGCAAAAGTGCCTTATCTCCCTCCTCCATCTTGACCCCGACATTCAGCAATTCATTGCTCACTTAGTCGAATACCTAGATGTGGCCCAACACATCTTCACCTTCTGACATCCGAAGGCTATAGAGGCGCTTCTTCAACATCAACTTATTGCACATATTCTTCCCCATGTAAAGGACTTGCAACTTCGATTAGAGTTCCTTTGGGGTCTTCTCCTTCAACACTGAATAAAGGGCTGAATCTGTCAGACATCTTCTGATCGCTGAACAAGCATTCTTATCCAACGACATCCACCGCTTATCTGTTATCCCATCTGGCCTTAAGGCCAAATCTAAATCCTGCCGCACAAGAAGGTCCTCTACCCAGACTTTCCATATGGAGAAACTTTTCTTTCCATTAGACTTCTCAAAATCTATTTTTATGCTACTACCCATGGCGAGATCTTAATCAAAAAATAGCACAAAATTTTTTTAAAAATTGAGAGACCTTGATAAAGCCTTGTTAAAATTTTTTAGCCCTTAAAAATTTTCAAACAACTTCTTTCTGAACCAGACTCTGATACCAATTGTTGGGGTTTAGTGTTTGATAAACAACAATGGAATCAACTTCGCTGAAGAAATACCTGGGATTTTATCCTTTTACCAATGATTGGACTAGTTACCGTCCTTGAATCCTTTGGTCACACGTTCAAAGACCACAGCCCCTTTTCTTTAGATTTATTTTATTAAAATAAATCCTTTCTCTTTGCTTTGGCTAGAAAGCTCCCCCTCCCCCTTCATCGTGTCTCCCACCTCTTCACGTGAAGATTCTTCACACCTTTCATGTCCCAAGATGGGTCAACAGGAGGTCAACGGCCAAGCTCCCCCTCCCTCCACGTATGAGATTCTTCTCTTCCTCCCGTGAATCCCACGAACCACTGTGAATCCACGAAAACATTGAGCGTCAGGATTCTTCTCGAAGCAGCTCCATGCTGGATCCTGAGCATACAACTTTGTGAGTTCTCCCCTTCTGTGGAATACGTGAGGCTTCCGTGAAGCTCCCTCCACGCTTCCGCTGCGATACACCGACTGGATCGGAGCAAGTCTTCCTAGGAGAAACTCACACCATTTAGGCTAAGAAAGAGGGAGAGGATGGGGAGGAGAAGAGAGACGATGACAAATTTTTTGGAAGAGAAGAATCTATTTCTTCTTTCACCCAAACACTAAAGACTAAGGTAAATACATCCACTAAGTGGGCCAGGCTTAGATTCAACAAAAACTTCCATGGACTAACCAAATGAGATTAAACTAATCTCCAAGCCCGTGTACACCCGTGACTTGATTTAATCTCAATCATTGAACCCACATCCAGCCCAATATAAGTTAGTCCTCTGGGCCTTGATAGCACCATACCAGGCCCAACACCTCTTTCTTTAGCTTTTCAACCATCATGTCTTTCTCAAGCTATATGTGATTTCAAATGGAATCAAGCCATATTCGAAGAGTTTAATGCCTTATTCTATAATGGTACTTGAGAATTAATCCCATCTAGTTCACACCAAATCTTGTTAGGTGCGAGCCTATCTTTAAGATCAAAAAAATCAAATGGGTCCACTGCTCACTACGAATTGAGATTACTTGCAAAAGTTTTCCAACAAAAACTCGATCTAGATTACACTAAAACATTTAGTCTAGTAGTAAAACCCACAATTATAAGAGTTGTCCTTATATTTGCCATTTCTTGCAATTTGAAGCTTCATTGATTATATATAAACAATGCCTTCCTTCAAGGCAAGCTCAATGAGGAGGTTTACATAAAATAACTCTCGACTTTTGTTGATTCCAACTTTTTTGGGTATGTTTGTCAACTTTGTAAGATAATTTATAGTCTCAAGCAAGCTTCAAGCATATTATATCACCTTTAGTTTCTTTATTCTTGTTTTGGATTTTGAAACCTCTAAAGCAGATGCCTCTCTATTTATTTATTTATTTTTTTTATGATAGTGTTATTATTTACATTTTGGTTTATGTGGATCATTTAATATTATTGGCAGTCATTTTTACTTTATTACTCCATTTATTGTTGACTTATCCAAGTTGTTTTCAGTTTAGGATTTCAAAAATCTTATTTACAATTTTGGTGTTAAGGCAATCTCCACTCCTTATAGGCTGTTCTCTCTCAACACAAATACATTCTAAATGTCCTTGACCCTGCTAAGATATCTAGTGATAAGAGCTTAAAGTACTTCTATGTCCACTTCTATGTTTTTATCTTTGTTTGACAGCTTAGTATCGTTGAACCCTTTGTGCACTTTAGTTTCTCTTATTAATACGATTGGATATAGCCTATTTAGTCAATAAGTTCCATCAGTAGGTGCATCGGCTTACCTAAGTCCATTGGCCAGTACTTAAAAAACTTTTATATCATCTTAAGATATCAATCTATCATTATCTTCTTCTTTAATGAGATGCATCTCTTAATTTACGTTCCTTTTCATATTTTAATTAGACAAGTGATTGTAATGATCGATGTTTAACTGCTGCCTATATTGTTTATCTTAGCTAAAATCCAATTTTCTAGTGCTCTAAAAAGTAGCATTGAGTTGCTAAATCATCCATCAAAGTTGAATATCGAGCAGTGACAGCTACTGCCATGAAGCTTGCATGGTTGGAATCAAATTTTCTAAGCTTCACTTTTTTTTTTTTTTTGGGTTCTTTCATAGGTCTTTTGCGGTAATATAGGCGCAACCTATGCATGTGAAAACCTTATTTTTTTATAGTGAAATGAAATATATTGCTTTTAACTATCTTTTCATCTATGATAAAGTGAAGAAAAGGCTTGCTAAAGGTTTCTCACATTTTCTGTCACGATCCAATCCCAAATTCGAACTAGGATGACAACCCGCCGCATGCCAGGTATGCAAGGCGTCTCAAACTTTATCATATAAATCAATATAAAGCAAATTTACATCCATGATTTATTACAAACCATAATTATCAGTCTTGAGCTATCTGCCCTACACATAAGCAAATCTGAATTAAATCAATATAATAAAACTAAGTCTTCTTGATAGAAACTCCTTCTATCTCAATTATCCTTCTTCATTCCTGAGGCTCTGAAAAACATTCACTACAAGAGAAATAAAATATTGCGACGCCCAAATGCGTTGCAATTGCGTCGCTAAACATGATATTGCGACGCAATGACGGCATCGCTCAACTGTCCGTCGCAATACCCATTTGTCGCAATTGCGTCGCAATATTGCGACTCTCTGCGATGCAACTGCGACGCATGCAAATGCGTCGCTATATTTAAAATTAATTTTTAAAAATAAAATTATTATTAAATATTGCGACGCACTAAATTGCGTCGCAATATTTAGTAATAATATTTTTGGTATAATAGCAACGCAATTTGAGTCGCTAATGTATCGCAAATAAAAATTATTTTAAAATATTGCGACGCAGGTCATTGCGTCGCAATATTTATTAAAAATTTTTAAGATAAAATAGCGACGCAATTGTAGTCGCTAATGCGTCGCTATTAAATTTATTTTTAAATTATTACGATGCCAGATCATTGCATCGCAATATTTAATAATAATATTTTGAAAATATTAGCGATGCAATTTCAGTCGCTAATGCGTCGCAAATTTTATTTTAAAAAAATATAAAAAATTAAAAATTAAAACGGTTAATACAATTTCGCTAAATCTAAATATTGATACAAATTTTTCACTCAATCCAAACAATAATAAATTTTTAAAAATAATTTATATATTAAAATTTTGAAGTTTTTACAACATAAAAAAAGAAAAGAAAAATACATCAAGAATCTGGGCGATCACGTGGAGGCTGTGGAGGCTGAAGACTCTGCGACAAGCGTCTAACCATATCCCGCAAATAATGCATCTCATCTCGCATGTCTGCAACCTCCTGATCCCGGCCTCGCATACGATCCTCAAAATCCTGCTCGACCTCCTGGCGAACCTCCTCTGCAATAGATCTGCGAAGGTCCTGTAAACGCTCGGAGGAAGATCACCAGGAACTCGCGAGCTGGAGGCCTGATGGGGAAAAAATGTAGAAGCTCTAGTGCCCAGACCATAGACCCTGCGGTCTCGTGGCTGGGCACCAACAGCCTCCAAAAACACACGCCGACTCTCCTCTGCTGAGAGTTCGACGGGCGTCTCCCCATCAGTAGAGTCGACCTGCGATGCCTGGGAGCGAAGCTCCTCGACTCGTGTCTTGAAATTATGAAATCAACAATAAATGAGTTAATAAATTTCTTGAAATAAAATTTTAGAAATTAAACAGATACTACATATATCTAATTTCTTACCGCAACCTCCCGTGATCGCGTCGACCCAGGAACCGTCCCTCCTGTGTGTCGCCCTGAATAGACGAAACTCACCAGGATCTACGCCCTCCTGCTCAGACTATAACAATAAAAAATGATATTAATACAAATATTTGTAAATAACTAAAATAGTAATTAAAATATTTATGTTTTCTTACCATACGCCGTCTGTGCTCCTGAATCGAAATGGAGCCCGAAGTATGGCGGGAGAGACCCGTGCCAGGACCGCCCTTCTCAGATCGGCGGTTCGTGCTGGCTGATGCGGACCTCCTGCGCCAGCCATCGGACTCCCAGGCCTGCTGCCACTCGTGCCAAATATCCTCTGGCACGTGCGCAGGACGCTGACCCGATGACCTCCAACGATGAAGCATGTCGGAGTATCGGCGTCGCGTCAGAGCCTCCCATGCTGCCCTAATGGCATCATGGCTCGCAGGATCCCACGTAAACTTTTTCTGCATTAAAATAAAAGTTAGTTTATGAATTTATTAAGTTTAAGAAATTTTATATCATTGATAAATTGTATTTAATAAGTTTACCTGAAACTCAGAAAAATAAAACTCCCTCGTGGCTGGAGATACGTGGCGCCAATCGTAGCCACTGGGATCTGCACGCCTCTGAAATACGGCGCTGATGTGGCTGGATACATGATGCTGCTCAATGAATCTGTTAAAAAAATGCATGTTTATAAGTAATTGACTTAAACATAAACATATATTTTTAATTAGTATATACTTACATCCCCTGAGCATCAAGTCGAAGTACAGTGCGGCCGAGGGTGGAAGAACTCTCGGAGGTCTGTGCCGATCGGCTGGATGGTAATACTGCTGGAGAGATCGAAGGCTGCGCCTCTGCTGGAGATCCAAACTCTCCATCTCCGATGCTCATGTGATCTGATGTAGCAGGGCTACGTCTCTGCTCACTCCGTCTGTCGTCGGTAGATCTACCTCTGCCCGTCATACTGAAAATACTAAAGATTCACACAATTAAATTATGATTAATGATTGACTATGTAAGAATTTAACACTTATAAAAAAAGTTAAATTTTAAAAAACCTCTATGTTTAATCGGTGTCATTTGTTTCGTGAAATGTTGGTTCAACATCCGATGCCGTATCGGATTGCGAATCAGTTTCATTATCATCGGAAGGAAACCGAACATTTGCATCCGTAATTTCTTGGACATCACCATTTGGATCTCTAAGTGATGTTTCAGGAACCCTTGTGTCGTCCTCAATTGCATGCATTGCCATCTCATCCTCTTGAAATGCAGGGCACTCGGCTGATTGACTTGATGAACTATCCTCTAATACGATTGTTGAACGTGGGACGATTTTAGAAACGGCCCACCAATCTCGCTGTCGTTGCGCAAACTTGGATATCCGCAGTAAAAGACTTGCTGAGCTTGGGATGCAAGGATGAATGGGTTATTTCTGCAATCTTCGTCGATGTTCACTTCAACCAAATTGTAGTCATTACTATTATCACAACGAAACAATACGGTTCGTTTCATGCTTTCCATAATAATCCTGCATATTTGACACCAGTTCTTGCCTCGCTGCTAATCGCTGAAATTTGTCCCCATATGGCCATTGCGATCCTAAATGTGTGGTATCGCCAGTAAGCAAAGAACAATTGCAACTTGACTGATGTCGGGAAATACAAACCGAAATCTCACCCCACGATGATTACTAGCATACTAACATGTCGCAAGAAATATTCCCAAACTGTCCACTAGGACAATTTGAGAATTTGCAAGACTAAGGCTTACAAATTCTCAAACGGGTCTAAAGGTTAAAGTGTTGTGATTATGGAAGTCCGAAGACAATCGAACTTATGCTTGTTATTCTTAACTTCTTGTGAATTATACATGTAATCACTAACTTTTTAAGATTATTGTGTCAAATACAAATGTTTGCGAATACTAAAATGTAAATCATTGAAACTACTAATTTGTTGCTGAAAATTAAATAATATTACAACAAGACTTTTTATTAGCATTACATAATTTAATGCATCATTTAGTTTGCAGCAGAATATAAATAATCAAGACATAACAAATGTAAATAATTACAAATGCACAAATACTATTGCATAAACATTCTGCTTAAATTAATTATTGCATAAACATTATACAAATTAAATAATAAACATTATACAAATTAAATAATAAATATTTTTTTTTTTCAGTGGCCTGGCCACCGTGGCCAAGCCACTGCTGGCCTCGGCAGCAGCCGTGGCAGCCGGCCGTGGCCGCCTTGTCCGGCCGCGGCCACGGCCGTGGCCGGACAAGAAATAAAAGGGGGGGGGGGGGGGGGGGGTTCCCCCCCCCTGTTATGAAAAAAAAATTTTTTTTTTTTGACAGTGGCCTGGCCACCGTGGCCAGGCCACTGCCGGCCACGGGGCCGTGGCCGCCTTGGCCGCGGCCACGGCCGTGGCCGGACAAGAAATAAAAGGGGGGGGGGGGGTTCCCCCCCCTGTTATGAAAAAATTTTTTTTTTTTTTTGACAGTGGCCTGGCCACGTGGCCAGGCCACTGCCGGCCACGGCAGCGGCCGTGGCCAGAGAAGACGGCCACGGCAGCGGCCGTGGCCGCCTTGTCCGACCGCGGCCACGGCCGGACAAGAAATAAAAGGGGGGGGGGGGGGGGGTTCCCCCCCCTGTTATGAAAACAAATTTTTTTTTTTTTTGACAGTGGCCTGGCCACCGTGGCCAGGCCACTGCCGGCCACGGCAGCAGCCGTGGCCAGAGAAGGCCACGGCAAGCCACGGCGGACGGAGAAGACGGCCACGGCAGCGGCCGTGGCCGCCTTGTCCGGCCGCGGCCACGGCCGTGGCCGGACAAGAAATAAAAGGGGGGGGGGGGGGGGGGGTTTCCCCCCCCCCCCCCCCCGTTATGAAAACAAATTTTTTTTTTTTGACAGTGGCCTGGCAGCGGCCGTGGCCGGAGAAGACGGGCAGCGGGGGGGTTCCCCCCGGCCCCCTTGTTAAGAAAAAATTTTTTTTTTTTTTGACAGTGGCCTGGCCACCGTGGCCAGGCCACTACCGGCCACGGCAGCGGCCGTGGCCGGAGAAGACGGCCACGGCAGCTGCCGTGGCCGGAAGGAAATCATTAAAAAAAAATTTTTTTTTTAGAGTGTAGGGGCTTACCTTGGTCGAGAGAAGAAGCCGGAGTCGGATGAGAACGCCGGGGAGTCGGAGGACCACAGGGGAGGCGCCGGAGCAGCGAGGTGGGAGCCGAAAATTTTTAGAGCACGGC
>UESW01003845.1:1785671-1880954 GCA_900491605.1 Calamus simplicifolius
ATTTGATTGATTATTTTTCTTACATTTATTTTAGTACAATAAATTAGTTATTGGATAAAATAAAAATATGTTTAAATACATTGTTTATATAATAATTGATATGAATGGTTGCACATAAGTGTATTGTGGAACATCACACAAGAGAATTTTGCTTTTATAAGTGGCACATATTATGAGTTGATGGAGAGAGAGAAATTTATTTTTCTTGATATTTTGATAATGTGATTATTGAGAATATTAAAAATAAAATAATAAATTTGATTTATTAGATATTTAAAATTAATAATATCTAAAATTATTAAATGATTTGATATTTTAGATATTATTATATTTAATTTAGATATTATTTATAAATTAGTTGTAAATAAGAAAATAACTTTTTTATGATCAAGGACGTACATGTGAGAATTGTTTCAATGCGGTCATAACAATAAACGTTATCTAAATTAAATATTATAGTAAACATTGTCTAAATTATTGTAATAGATAAACGTTATCTAAATAAATGTTGTAACAGATAAACGTTATCTAAATCAAATGTTGTAATAGATAAATGTTATCTAAATTAAATTAATTCCGATTCACTTGGAGCCTATAAATATGGAATAAGGTGGACTTTTAGAGAAGGTAGAAAAAAATGAAAGAAAAGTTTTTCTTTTCCTTTTCTCGCCCAGGAAGGCTCTGGTTTTGATTTTGCAGGTATTTTATCACTACAAGAAAATAGTATAATAGTAACAAAAATTTTCATCGCTATTCCGTCACAAACTGGATTTAGTGACGGATTAGTGACGAAAATCTTATCGTCACCATTTTTGCCGTCACTAAATTTAGTGACGGAAAGAGGTCCGTCACACAATAATAGCGACGGATTTGTGATGAATATTCATCAAAAATTTGTGACGGAATATATTTTCGTTACTAAATTGTGAGAATTAGTGACAGACTATCCATCACGCATTATTTCGTCACTATTCCATCACAAATATTTTCATCACTATTCCATCACAATTTAGTGAGGATTATTGACGAAAATTTAGTCACTCAAACTTTCGTCACTAGTCCGTCACTAATAGTGATGAATTAGTGACGAAAGAATCCATCAATCATTTGTTATTGTTTCATCACTAATCAATCACTAATATTTTCATCACTAATCCATCACTATTATTTCTATCAGAAATCCATCACTAATCCATCATTAACCTAATAAAATTTCATCAAATTTTTATTCTTATAAATTTAAAATTATTTTTAAATTATAATATATTTAATGCATTCTAATAAAATTTATAGATGAAAATTCAAATTTAAGAATAAAAAATTTATTTCATAAAATAAGATAAAAATATCTATATACATCAACAATACTAATGTTTTATACATTAGATATCAAATTATTAATATGTTTTCGGCTGCCTTAGGGACTCTACACTTGAGAAATGTACATATGAAGCAATCCTTTGAACACCATTTACTGGCTTCCTCTGATGTAGTCTAAAGTGAACAATGCTAGTGTGTGACGTCCACCTGCAGCTGTTGAAGCAATCCTCACTTCCGTGTTAAGTATCACTAGACATGTAGGAGCTAAAAGAGTTTCATCATCAGATGTTGGGCTCTCATGTCCAAGCTTAGATGAAGACAACCTTATGCGCTTTATGCTTTCCTTCCCACCTCTACTCTCATGACCAGATGCATCATTTGAATAGGACATCAATAAACTTTTAGTGCCCCATCAATCGGTTATTGCGCATCAAGTTCTTCTTCTTCTTTGTAAGGTAATATGATCACAGAAGGTTCATTTGTCTTCCCTGCCAATCACAAGAGCCAGATATCAAGGTTAACGAATAGTTTAAAAAACTGAAGTCTTCAACACCCTATATATAATGATCAAATACCAGTATAGTTGGCATTAATGACTACTGCATGAACAAGCCAACACCTCAAACTCCAAAATGCAAGAGAACAATGGCATTATATGGAATCTGCCCCGTGAATGAAAGAGCAAGAACTAAAAATCGTTTTAACACCATAGACGAATTGCAGTGAAGTTGCAATGAAAAACTCCAACAAAAAAAATTCCAACAACGTCAAAGTTGCCTAGAAACACCAAAGAAAAGGATTTAAAAGAGGTAATCCAATCTTATGGCCTTACACTCACCATGCTGTAGGTTGAGGTGTGCTAACCAATTCACCTCATTGCTCCTGGTTTCAGTGCTGCAAGTCAAAAAAATGTTAAAACAATAGGGAAATTAGGAGTTTAGAAAATTATATCTTTTATCTGAAACGCACTGGCAAGTCTTCTGGACAAGTTAATGAGAACCTCCATCACTTCTCTGAAAAGGATAGCTAATGAAGCTAGCGACAAAAAAAAAAAAAAAAACTTCTTCCAAAGGATGTCAAAACTAAGATGGCTAGTTGGTATATTTGTAAATCATGCAGTTGTCAAAAATTTTAATTTGGACCACCCTCAAATATCAAGGTGCTCCAGCTTGATCATGCTCGCAGAGTTCTGTATCAGTTCCTTCCTGCCATCAACCTAGAAGACAAACAACAATATATTAAAATCATTGGTTAACCGCTCGATTAGTAAGAGTGACATGAAAGGGTGAATAAATAACTTTTACATGAAATATTAAAAATAAATATCTTCCCATAATTGCATGAAATTTTCATCTAAGGGTCCTTTTACCCTATTGCAAAACTTTTTTTTGGTCAAATTTCACTATAGCATATAAAATAAAATAAAAAAAACTACAATTCCATAATTCCATGTCCTCTATCAGCCATCTCAACATTAATGCAATTTTTTCAGCAGCATGAATCGCACTAATTATTTTAATAGTACTTTCAAAGTGGTTACCTGTGCCTTAATTTCATATCTTGCTCCCTCAATATATTTTTTCTCGAAAGCTTTGGCTGACATAATATTGCAACTAAAAATTTCAATTTGGCCTTTTTTAAAAAAACTATAAAACATATAAAAAAAATCATTTATGAAATCTGGAGACATGCATACTAAGTCTGGATATATAAATGTGTTTATGAGTTTGCATTGGCATGCCTCAATCAAATTTTTGGATGAGGTCAACCTCCTCATAGATATAAGTTGCACCATTTATCTCAGCTATCCTCTCTAAAACAACCACTGCATCTGCTGTTCTGCCTTTGATGCAGAGATACCTTGGCGACTCAGGCACGAAACCATAAAATAGAAGCAAAAGAAATGATGGTGCAAAGGAAAAAGCTAGTAACCATCTCCAGCCCAATGATGGCATAACAGCCTGCATAAATAAATATATGCAGAGAATTGAATTTTGAAATGTGAACAAAGTGTATTTCCCAGCCCAAAACATCTTGACAGTGGGATCATCACCAGTCACCACTGCAAGCACTAACAAATTGAATATTTAAAATGGAGAGCCTTTTCTTTCAAAAAAATAACTGCATGATCTTTTTCCAACCCAGACAATCCAACTCATACAGATTTCCAGAGAAATCCTAATTTTAGTTCCTAAAAGGCAAACTAAGAAACTACATGCAAACACTAAAAATTGGCATAAAAAGGGAAATATAAAAAAATCCAAGAATATCATACACATCACCATAAAGCCAACAGGCTAATGCCACCATAATCTGGTAGAAATATTAAGCTTGCCATTAAAACAGTAGAAGAAAAAGTTCAAGACAACATGCTGTTCTGATCCCAAATTGTTCACAATGGGCAGTATGCATTCAAGTCTCCAAGGCCGTACTAGATAAGATAAACACTTAGAAAATTGAATTCGAAGTTATATCATGAGGCATGCATAAGTATATAGCTTATAAGAAGCAACCAGAGGTTGTAGCTGTTTTAATGGCAAGGATTCCAGCACTGCAGCCCATCCCACCAAGGTTGTAGCTGATGACATCCCTCCTGAGCTTGTAATACTTCCCACAAAAGAAAGTTCGTTTTAGATCCCAAGTTTGGTTCATCAAGAAGAAATTAGAATCAGAAACAAAAATTACCCATCCGTGACGAAGGAAGTTCTCTAATGCCTTTGGGGTCGAACTGCATATATTTCCATTCTTCAATATAGAGGAACCATCAGGAATATATTGAAGGGTTACATTGTTCCAAACACAGTGCAAACCCCTTAATTGGACAACCAACTCTTGTGCTCATTAATGGAAAATATAGACATTCACAAGTCATCCCATGCATAGAAAAATAATTGAGAATGAGTTGCAAAAATTATCATCTTCATGTTATCATATGACCAGGGTTGGACAATCCATAATGACTCAATCAACCGGCATATGCCTCTATCAGGGCTTAGTTAATAAATTCAGGTAGCGTCAGGGGAAACACATGAAAGTAGAATTATACCACTCTTGACAGCTACAGGGCTAGTCAGATCAGGTTATGAAGCAGATTGATTCTAACAAATTGCTTTAATCAGAAACCAATAATACTCATGAATACGCAAGTTGCAAGAAATCAGAAGGAATTAAGGATATAAGTAGCGAGATCAAATTCAAACCCTAGGCCCTCTTCGTTTCCTTTTCTTTATTTCTTTTAAAAGGCATTAGTTCCCTAAGCAATTTCACAAATTAGGCATTATTTCTTCGAACAAGCCATCAGCAATTAAGTGCATCACATTTTCAGTGACAAAAACGAAATCGATTCACCAACCCCATAATATCAAGAAAACAAAACTTAAATCAAACGAGAGTGAGATCATAGGCGAACAAGAAGGAGCTGTACGATTTCAAAGGGAGCGAAGGGAGATTGTTTTAGAGTGGGTAAGCATGAGGGATGCCTCGAGGAGGTGGCGGCTCATGAGGACCTGATCTGTGGGAGTGAGAGAGGCGATCTCGATGGAGCGGCTGCGTATCTTGGCCATGCTATAGATGCTGGAGGCGAGGACGATGAGGATGGTGCCGGTCAGGGTCTTAAACATGATGGGGCCGCGCCTGCGCTTGAGGTGGTCCAGCCCTAGGATGACCAGCTTCCGCAGCGGCGTCTTGAACAGCAGCACCACCACCACTCCCACCTCCACCGACAGCAGCGTAAACAACAACTGAATCATCTTTCTTGACCGATCACAAATCGATGGATGGAAAAAAGGAAGGAGAATTTTAAATGGGAAGGAGGACGGAGAGCGCTGTCGTTGATTATTAGGGGAAGGGAGCTAGCTACAGCGACAAATTTGTGTACAGGTGTCAGAAAGCAGGGCAGATCGAAGGCGGAGTAAAGTTGGGATTCGGATGGGAGAAGAGACGACATGTCGAGAGGAAAAAACACGGAAAGAATGAGGAACGAAGAGCGGGGGCTGCCTTCGATTTCTTTTTCCTTTGCTACCAGGAGGCTTTCCATTTACGGGCCCTTTCAGCCGTCCGAGGAAGAAGAACAAAACCGGTAATTAGTGAAAGACCGAAAAAAAAAAAAAAAAAAATACAGCCTCGCTGCGTAATTAGTGACGAATAATGATTCCGTCACTAATTAGTGACAGAATCACTGTTCGTCACCGAATTAGGCAGATCCGAATAATAATTTTATCATAATTTTTTTAAAAAAAATTAAGTATAAATTTAATGGCGAATGAAAAATTCATCACTAAATTAGTACGGATTGAGTCCGTCACTAAATTAGTGATGGAATACTTTTCCATCACTAATTTTGATTGATTAGTGACGAAAGGACAATCCGTCACTAAATTAGTGATGAATGACCTTGTCCGTCACTAAATTAGTGACGGACTATCCCATCCGTCACTAAATTAGTGGTGGATTGCTCTTCCATCATTAATCTGTCATTATTTAGTGACGAAGAGCAATCCGTCACTAATTTTGTGATGAATTAGTGATGGAAGCACAATCTGTCACTAAATCAGGGATGCATGTGCAGCCAAGTGCAGTCACGTACAGGTGTGTGCATGCGCAGATACGACACTGGCATGCACAGACACGGCGCAAGGGGCATCGGACATAGGCAAAGTTATGCGACCGAAGAGATAGGCCGATTGGTGCAAATGCATGCGGCCATGGCAAGTGCGCGCAAGTCGAGTAGCAGATGCGCATGGCGTGCGCTGGGAGGCGGACACATGACTAGGACACGCATGGAAGGCAGTGCACATAACTGGCACATGCGGATGTGGCCTTTTTCGTCATAATTTTTTTTAAAAAAATTAAAGTATAAATTTAGATAGACAATCCATCACTAATTTATCACTAATTTAGTGATGGATTAATCTTCCGTCACTAATTTGTGATGGATTAGTGATGGATAGGATAATCAGTCACTAATTTAGTGATGGATTGCCACATCCATCACTAATTTATGACGGATTAGTGACAGAAGGCAATCCGTCACTAATTTAGTGAAGAATTTTTCCATCCATCACTAATTTGTGATGGATTAGTGACGGAAGACAATCCGTCACTAATTTATGATGGATTTCATCACTAATTTGTGACGAATTAGTGACGAAAGGGTAATCCGTCACTAAATTAGTAACAGATTGCCCCATCCGTCGCAAATTTATGACGGATTAGCGACAAAAGGCAATCTATCACTAATTTAGTGATGGATTTTCCATCCATCACGGATTACTGATGGAAGACAATCTGTCACTAATTAGTGACGATTGCTTTTCCATCACTAATTTGTGATGGATTAGTGACGAAAGGGCAATCTGTCACAAAGTTAGTGACGGATTGCCCCATCATCACTAATTTGTGATGGATTAGTAATGGAAGAAAAATCTGTTACTAATCTGTCACTAATTTAATGATGGATTGCTCTTCCGTCACTAATTTATGATGGATTAGTGACGGAAGGGCAATCCATCAGTAAATTAGTGACGGATGTGATAGTCCGTCACTAATTTAGTGACGGTTTAGTGACGGAAAAACTAATCATCACTAATTTTAACTTTTTATCACTATTTTATTACTAAACTGTCACAATTTAGTGACAAAAATTTTTATCACTATTTTCGTCACTATTTTAACATTTTCTTGTAGTGTATGAAGTACGATTTTGTAGGTATTTTATGAAGTACCTTGGCTTGTAAACTCTATCGTGGGATTCTTCATCCACAGCTTTAAATTCGGTAATAGGGCATCTGCTCCTTTGAGACATCAATATATCGATATTTTTTATTTTTAAAAAAATCATATGATAATTTTTTTTTCAAATGATAATATTAATTTTATGCATGTTAAATGATTCGCATGCTTCCGCTACACATATTGATGATACCTAATCACCGGCCCTGAACATCGGAGAAGAAAGCTGCTTAATTTGTCATCCTTGCCTGATCGGATGGCCTGCAAAAAGTCCCAAGACTGAAGGGAAGCTCCGGTGAGGACCCTTCGACGCTCAAGTCAGTAACAGGGGTCACAACTGAGGAAGAACTCAGACGAGTTCTGAGAGAAGAAAAATGAGTTCTCAGAAAGATAGGAATTTCTTTCTGGGTATCAGGGTAGCAAGTGTACGAGTTTGCGTTACCTTATTCTTGAGTGGACCTTCCCTTTTGTAGGGGGTTGACCCCTGTGCGACCACATGGAGTTCCGTGAGAAAGGAATGTCTACGGGGTTTATGAGGGTTGCATGAATCTTGGCTGGTTGGTGGGTCCTATCCAATCGGAGGAGGAGAAAAATGGCGGTTGGTGAGCCACGTCCTATCAGTCAGGAGAAAAACGGTGGTTGGTGAGCCACGTCCCATCAATCAGCGGGGTTGACATATAGTTAGGTCTAGTCCCATCAGCGGCGTGGCCAGCGGATAGTTGGGCCTTGGGATGCCAGGCGGCATGGGTCAGAAGGACGACGGCGCAAATAGCTAGGACCGTTTTGGGTCCGTCCTGAAGGTGCCGGGGCGGGGTCGATCAGGGATGGTCGGGGCCGACACGGCTGGCCCAAGAAGTTGGGACCAGAGGAGCCGACCTGGGAAGGATGGGGCTGACTTGACCGACTCGAAGGTGCCAGGGCCGAGCGGGGCCGACCTGGGAAGGCCGGGCTAACTTGGCCGACTCGGAGGTGCCGGGGCCGAGCGGGGCCGACCTAGGAAGGCCGGGGCCGACTGGCCGACTTGGAGGTGCCGGGGCCAAGCGGGTCCGACCTGAGATGGCCGAAGCCGACTTGGCCGACTTGGAGGTGCCGGGTCCGAGCGGGGCCACCTAGGAAGGCCGGGGCCGACTTGGCCAACTTGGAGGTGCTGGGGCAGAACAGGGCCAATCTGGGAAGGCAGGGCTGACTTGGATGACTTGAGATGCCAGGGCCGAGCGGGGCCGACTCGGCCGACTTGGAGGTGCCGGGGCTGAGCAAGGCCGACCTAGGAAGGCCGGGGCTGACTTGGCCGACTTGGATGACTGGAGATGCCGGGGCCGAGCGGGGTCGATCTGAGAAGGTCGGGGAGACTCGGCCGACTTGGAGGTACCGGGGCCGAGCGGGACCGACCTGGGAAGGCCGGGGCCGACTTGGCCGACTTGGACGACTTGGAGATGCCGGGACAGAGCGGGGCCGACTTGTGAAGGCCGGGGCCGACTTGGCCGACTTGGACGACTTGGAGATGCTGGGGCCGAGCGGGGCCGACCTGGGAAGGCCGAGGCCGACTTGGACGACTTGGAGATGCAGGG
Organism: Calamus simplicifolius; assembly: GCA_900491605.1. Taxonomy (NCBI): domain Eukaryota; kingdom Viridiplantae; phylum Streptophyta; class Magnoliopsida; order Arecales; family Arecaceae; genus Calamus; species Calamus simplicifolius. The sequence continues at coordinate 1,794,290 of UESW01003845.1, forward strand.
GCCGAGCGTGGCCGACCTGAGAAGGTTGGGGCTGACTCGGCCGACTTGGAGGTACTGGGGCCGGCGGGACTGACCTAGGAAGGCCGGGCCGACTGGCTGACTTGGACGACCTGGAGATGCTGGGGCCGACCTGAGAAGGTCGGTGCCACTCGGTTGACTTGGAGGTACCGGGGCTGAGCGGGACCGACCTGGGAAGGCCGGGGCCGACTTGGTCAACTTGGACGACTTGGAGATGCCGGGGCTGAGCGGGGCTGACCTGGGAAGGCTGGGGCCGACTTGGCCGACTTGGACTACTTGGAGATGTTGGGGCGAGCATGGCCGACCTGAGAAGGTCGGGGCCGACTCGGCCGACTTGAGGTACCGAGGCCGAGCGGGACCGACCTGGGAAGGCCGGGGCCGACTTGGCCAACTTGGATGACCTGGAGATGCCGGGGCCGTCTTAAGGTTTCAATTTCACTATAATTATCCTTGTGGCTGCGTCAGCCACATCAGATGCCCCCCCGCCCCTGAACGTGAAGGGCCACGCGCCCGCTGCCCTTTGGGTGAGAGGGGCAAAAATTCAAAAAATGATTGCTCTTTAGTGCGCTTTTAATGGCTTGGTGAGTTGGCACGTCGTCCCAGGCAGTGTCGCTTCGAAAATCTTCGTAATCATGCGGTAGGCGGGAGATGACGTTAGCGTCGTACACCTCGAAGAGAAAACCTATCGGGGAATGGGAAAAGGTGAGAGCCATCATTGCTTTTTCGTCTTCTATGCCTTGCGATTGGCCGGGGATCACGCTCATTGGGGTGGATCGAGGTGGCACATCTCGGTCGTAGGCGAGATTTCGGCGGACAGCCCATGACGCAATAGGAGAGTGCCGTGTGGCGGGCCCTTGATTATTGCGTTTGGAAATGGGGGTATAAAAGCACCCCAAGGGCTTGGGGAAAGCTTTTACATTGCCATTGCATTCTTCCAGCCTTTCCTCTCTTAAATTTTTCTGCGACCTGAGCCTTTCCGCCTTCATGTTCTTTTCGATTCCCAGGTTAGTTTCGTCCTTCATCTTCATCCATGGACCGCTGTGCCATTAGGGAGGGTAAGAGGCCTTTAGTAGAAACTTCCCATTCCGATAGTGAAGACCAAACCCCTTCAGCCCGTCAGGTGTCTCGGCTGGTGGGCGGAATTACCATCCGTGGTCAACCATCATCGCCTGAACCTCTGTCCACCTCAATCTCTCCCATTAGGGCAGTCCTGTGTCTTCCCTTCGCCCGGCTCCACCCTCAACGGTGAGCCTTGATCTTGCGGCTCCACCCTCACCAGAGGACGTAGAGACCATTAGGGCTAAGTACCAGGTTCCTAGCTTCATCCGTCTGTCCGCGCCGGGGCTTGAGGATAGGGTAACCTCCACCTACTCCAATCAGACTACTCTGTATGAGGAGTTCTTCGGTGCGGGTTGCGCCTTCCACTCCACCCCTTTCTCCTTAACCTTTTAGATAGATAAAAGCTGGTGCCGGCGCAGTTGACTTTGAACTCGATTCGGATCATATGTGCCTTTGTAATTCTTTGCCATTTTGAGGGGGCCCGGCCAGGGTTATCGCTGTTTCGGCATTTTATAAACTCCGCCGCCAAGGTGAGGGGGCCTGGTGGGCTTTCACCGCCAAGCCATGTGGGGCCTTTCGCCTAGGTCTCCCATCTAAGATTAGGGGGTGGAAATCCCGCTTCCTCTTTGCCCATGTTGAGGGGGTTAGGCCTAATTGGATGGAGCCGGACACAAGCTCCAATGACAATGCCACCTGGGGGAGAGAGATAGGGAACTCTTCACCTAGCTATCCAATTGCTAGATTCCTGGCTACAAGGAACTCCTGTATGAGGAGAACCTGATAGAAGCTGAGTTGGCCCGACAGTTGGTGAGCACGACGTTTGATTCCTTCTATCTTGGAAGCCCTTAAGCCCCTAAGCCCCCAGCACCTGCAAAAGAACCGGCTAGGGCAGCGCCAGTCGGGGAAGTGGTCTCGAGGCCGGCCGGGACCGAAGTGGAGGAGGGAGAGATCCAAGTCACCACCCAAACCACCGTGGTGATTGTGGATCTCGATGAGGAGGCTCCTGTTACCGCCGACCTGCCCGAGGCGGGGCAAGTAACCATCATCGTTAGCCCTCTAACTGCCGCTAAGCCGGAGATGAAGAGGGCTCCCTCCCCTACCGAGAGAGGGAGCCAGTCGCCAAGGAACCCCAAGCTGGGGCGGAAGTGACTAGAGAGAGAGGGATGGGCCGAGAGCTCATCCCAATGGTTGGTGCGCCGCTCATCTCACCCTTGGGTCGAGGGTCCGCAGGAGGGGACGACGCGGCCAGTCCCCAGGTTCAACTCAATGATGGATGCCGCGCAAGCCTCCCACCTTCTGTCAGGTGTCCGGATTGCCGAGTCCAGGAGGAGATGCGGGGAATGAGCCACTCCGCACTCCTGGATATGGCGATGGTCATCGTTGTCCAAGTAATCTTCTGAGCTTTCTCTATTTCTGGACATGTTTTGATGCCCTGATCTTCTAGGGCTGATCATGTTCCCATTGCTGCAGATGGCCAACGGCGTGGTCGGCCTTCGCGAGGCGGTGATCCATTCTTCGGACGTGCTTATAAGAGCATTGGTGCGGCCGAGAAGTACCGGAAGAAGAGCATGGCGCAGTCCCATAGCCTCGCTCAACTTCACCAGGAGACCAAGGCCCGGGAGGAGAATCTGGGCGGCCGACTAAAGGAGGCAGAGCCTGGCCGGGGCCGAGGGTGGCCGGGCCCGCGGCCGAGGCCAAGTTGGAGCTGGTCTTGGAGAAGTTGAAGGCTGCCACGGCGCAAAAGGAGGAGCTAAATCGCCAACTTCAATGCATCGTGGAGGAGGTCAGGGCGACGCGAGGGGAGGCCCAGGCCGCCGCGGAGAGAGCAGTCACCGCAGAGAAAGCGGCGGTTGAGGCAGGCCACGAAAAGGCCGGGGCCGTGGCCTATGCGTACGAGGCCAACGCTTGCGCCGAGGAAGCCGAAGGCAGGTCCAGAGAGGCCAGGGCCAGGGCCGAGCGAGCCGAGGCTGAGGCGGGGCAGGCCGTATCTAGCTACAAGGCCTCACCGGAGTTTAGGAAAGAAGTCCTCGAGGCCAGCCTTGATGCCTACGTCAAGGGCTTTGAGATGTGCAAGACCAAGGTGTCCGCGGCTCTCAAAATTGACATTGCCGAGCTCGAGGGGATCCGACCTGGGGAAGCTAATGAGGAGCCGGTAGAGGAAGAAGATGACAAAGAAGAGCCGGGCCCGAACGAGCCCTGAGAAGTTGTTGTTTCTTTTCCTTTTCCTTTTTGTAACCGGCCTTAGGCTAGATTTTGTACTCCTATTTCATTATCAATGAAGAAAAGTTTTCTGTAAGAAAATCTCAGTGTTCATGCCTTGTCTGTTTCTTCTTTCCTCTGAGCCGAACCATTTTGCTGTGCGAATAACAATAAGACGGATCCTGCGCCTATTGATGAGAAAGGGGGGAACCTTTCTTTCGAGATGCTCTTTGACTCTAAGCGTTGCGCATGTGATGATACCATGGCCGAACCGTTGCGTCAGGTTAGTCTATGTTAAAATGCATCTTCGAAGTATAAGCCGGCTGCGTAGGAGGCTACTTAGGATGCCTTGAGTTGTCGCAGGCCGTTTGACTGAAGAATATTCTAAGGACTTAGAACGATTCGAGGGCAACTTAATGCTGAGATTGGCTCAAGAGCGCTGGGGACCAAGTAGTGTCCCGTGGGCTACGATGCCGGCGAGCTCCTTTAGAACTACTTCGGGGGTTTGTGTGCCACCCGAAGGGCGACTCGGCGGGTACGGAGCCTTTAGGGCCTTAACCACCTCGGGGGCACCTCCGTGCCAGGGCCGAGTGGTGTCCCGTAGCCGCGATGCCGGCGAGCTCCTTTAGAATCACTTTGGGGGTTTGTGTACTGCCCGAAGGGTGACTCGGCGGGTACGAAGCCTTTAGGGTCTTAACTGCCTCAGGGGCACCTCCGTGTCGGGGCCGAGTGGTATCCCATGGACTGCGATGCTGATGAGCTCCTTTAGAACCACTTCGGGGATTTGTGTGCCGCCCGAAGGGCGACTCGGAGGGTACGGAGCCTTTAGGGTCTTAATCGCCTTGGGGCACCTCCGTGCTAGGGCTGAGTGGTGTCCCATGGGCCGCAATGGCAGCGAGCTCCTTTAGAACCACTTCGAGGGTTGGTGTGCCACCCGAAGGGCGACTCGGCGGGTACGGAGCCTTTAGGATCTTAACCGCCTTGGGGGCACCTCCGTACCGGGCCGAGTGGTGTCCTATGGGCCGCGATACCGATGAGCTCCTTTAGAACCACTTCGGGGGTTTGTGTACCACCTGAAGGGCGACTCGGCGGGTACGGAGCCTTTAGGGTCTTAACTACCTCGGGGGCACCTCCGTGCCGGGGCCGAGTGGTGTCCCGTGGGCCGCGATGCTGGCGAGCTCCTTTAGAATACTCAAGTACGCATTTCCAATATTCTAAAACTCAGTTTCAGTCAATTTTGATATCCCAGAAGAGTTTCAATTATGGCCATGAAATAATTTCAGCAGCTACACTCTTAATTTTAGAGTTTTAGTCAAAATGTTCCAAAATAAATAAAATTATAATAAGTCAAGATAAATATTTCACAATATTTTATTATCTTAAGTTATCAAGGGTTGTAGTGTAATGATGTAGTTTAAGGAGTTCTAGGCTGAAATTAAAATGTATTGAAAATTAATGCATCAAATGTATCACATAAATATACAAACCTATCAAAAAATAATTCAAAATTTTGCATGCAACTTATTACAATTATATCTTGAATTTGGATAAATCTTCTCTAAGCATAATGGCATCACTCAAAGGTTGTGGTTCCATTGTTGATAGCTTCATTCTTTTATTATTATTATTATTATTATTATTATTATTATTATTAACTAAACTATTTGTGAAGAATTTATGTTTTTCACCACCATCTGAATTCATCTCTCATATGGTTATTGTGCAATCATTTCTAGTCTTGAATCAAGGGAATCAGAAAGCACCTCATCACCTAATAAAACTCTCTCTTTTGTGTTTTCAAAGAACATGTTATATCTAAGTATATCTAAGCATCCACCCACTTCTTTAAAATAAAATCACTATCATTGACTTAAATTAAATTCATTATCTTGTTTCTTGATGATTTTAAGCATGTACTTAGATCGATCCTTTTGAGAATATCAAAGAATCTCATTTAAATATATCATCTTAATTCAACACTAGTTCATGCTGTCATATGTTTGAAAACTACTAACTACGAACATAAGACAAAGAGTCGTTTCATTTTATAACATCGATCACAAACACTATGTTTGAAGGAAAGAAAACAATCCAATATTAATTGCATGATTTGGTAGCAATTAGCTTTCCCTCTCGTTTGACTTAAAAAAAAGAAATGGATTTGGTAGCAATTAGTCATTGGCTTACCCTGTCCTCAGATGTGCCCCGAGGATTTGGTAGCAATTAGTCATTGGCTTACTCTGTCCTTAGATGTGCCCGAAGGATTTGGTAATTGACACAGAGAAGGCAAATAAAAAATTGATAGCAAATTCAGATAAGAAATGTCATCGTTTTCTTTAAATCATTGGTCGTAAACTACAATCCTTCATCCAAACATCTACAATGACCATTTAAAAATTTCAATGGATAGGATAGTTGTCATCAAGAATTAAAAATTACGGATACTGTTGGATCATAATTTGGGTTCTTTTTGAAAAACCACATCTTTGAGCACAAGAAACGACCAGCAAACCATAGAGCACGCCCAGCCAAAATAAAAAACAAAAAAAAAGAGAGAGAGAGGGACAAAGAGAGAGAGAGAGGGAAAGAAATAGAACATCGTCTCGCAAAAAAGCAAGGGCAAAGAGGAAAAGAAATCGAAGGCAGAGAAGATTGAGAAAGATTTTACTTCTGAAGGGAAACGGGCGAAGTCAGAGAGAAAGACGCGGATACACTGGTTGGGGAAGAGAGAGGCCACACTCTTTCTACACGATGCTTCGGTTGCGGGTTCGAGATTGCGTCCGTGGATGTCAAGGATGGTGAGGTCGACAGCAGCGATCGCCAGTAGCACCGTCGATGGGTTCAAGAAGGAAAAGGAGATCGGCGGAGTGAGGATTAGATCGGCGGGGTGGTGGAAGGAAAAGGATATCTGGGAGCTAGGGCAGAGGATCAGAATGCATCTACGGGGAGGGAGGAGGAAAAGGAGATCTAGTAGCTAGGGCAGTGATAAGGATCAGAACACAAGGGGAGGGGGTATCGAGGGTTACAATATCCCGATGTGCTAATAAGCTAGGAGAATTCTCGACGCTCCTTTCCAGCATCGGAAAAAAAGAGTTGCCATCCATTTATTTTACTGTAGTGTCACTTGATGATTGGGATAGCAAAAATCATTATGTCATCACCTGGTTTTGTAATACATCAATGCCTTCAATTCACATTTACTTTGAGCGGTTCAAGATGGCCAAAGAAATCTAAGACTTCTTAGTAAATCGATATATGATCTTAGGCCTTGCCCATCAATACCAGTTATGGAGTACTCTCGATTAGTTTATATATCAATTACCTTCCTTGTTCAAATGCAGCCTCTTTGGAATTAGTGCCTCAAGCTAAGATTAGAGAGGATCAAATGTGCCTTATTCAGTTTCATATAGCACTCCAATTTGTCTATGAACTTCTCTCTTCAATTGCAATCCCCTTATTATTTTAAACAATGCAATTCTCGAATTAATCTTCGAAGAAGCCTGGCTTGGTGGGCTTGGTTTCTTTTTAAGTTACAGACTTCTTATATCATTCTGCCTACTTCTTCCCATCCTTAGCAATATACTTACCCTCCACAAAATAAGACTGGATAGAAATCCTTCAAAAACCATTGTAAAAATGATTGTATTCTCTATTATTGAATGCAGATATTGTCACCAACTTGGCCATGTACTCGACTAATGAGTTACGTTTTTGCATGTGGACGCATGCATCTGCATCACATGCTATCACTTGTGCCGCATGATCACTAACTTTGAGAGGAAAAAGCTATTTTTTTCTTTTTTTTTTAAGAAATGTTTCTCCAAGGTTGTGATTCAGGCGATTCGTCTCCTACGAATTAAAATCGTTGGCAAAAGAAATCTTTCCTTACGATTTTTAAAAAATCATTGGCAAAGATTTCATAGTGAAAGAATTTCTAATATAAAAAATAATTTTTTATTTTTTTATTATGAAAATATATTTTCTACGATAAAACCCAAAATCATAGGGAAAGGTCTCCTAAGAAAAAAAACTGTTTGAAAAGAAAAAGTATGATTATTGTGGCAATAGTCCTGGTACGCCGTTTGATAAACTCTTATGATAACTACTTGCGTCGTACCTCCGTATGGAAACTTTGGGAGTTTTTGGAGAGAAAAAACTATACTGCTGATGCTGGTAATGTTAGATACCTGATTGCAAAATATCATGATTTTCAGATGATGGATAGAAAATTAGGCATCGAGCAAACCCATGACCTTCAAATCATTGTGGGGAAATTCAAACAATGTGGTAGTCCATTGGATTAAAAATACCAAATTAGTAAGGTGATTGTAAAGCTATCTTTTATGGAAAGATTTTGGCACCTCTCTAAGATAATATAGGGAGGGCATATTCATGGATGGTCTTATCTTCTTCCTTGATGTTGATGAGAAAGCAGGAGCTAGAGATCGCCATTAAACCATCCACCATATGTAAATTCATATCCAAGGTCAATCTTATCGAAATAACTACTCCAAACACAGGAACCTAATCCTTGAAAAGAACAAAATGAACGAAGGAAAAAGAGCCTATTATGTATGCCATAAGTCTGGCCACATGGCTATTGAGACAGGAGATGCACACGTCAACTCTAAAAACCGTACCATCCATCGCGCTAATGGTCAGCTTCCTACTTCCCCCAATCATGATGTTCTAGTTGGGCCCTTAATGAACCTTTCATTCTCCTTTTTAAGTCAATCTGAACTGTAAATTGTCCATCTCGATCTCTATGCTGTAATTACCCACTATTTCTAATAAATTTGGAGGAACTTGGCTCCTCTGGTTCTTTTCAGTCAAGAAAAAAAAAAAGAGGACTTTCTCAACAGGCCATTCAAGTGATCCGTATTTCAGTAACAGATTCAGTACAAGACAAAGATATAGACCATAGTTTCCATTTCTTAATTTGTTAATGCCACAGCTGCTCGGATATCAAAAGCAGCTGATTTATTTAGTACAACAAAGTAGTCGTACAGTACAGACTTGAACTTCAGATATACGAGACTTGTTGATTAAAAGGCCTTTTGTTGTAGCATTCCAAGTTGTCGTCGTAGCTCACTCCCAGAATGTCACAGTATCTCTTATAAAACCCAATCTGGTCCTCCACCCTGCTGTCCTGCCCCTTGCCGCACTCAGGCCCACCGTTGATGATGTTGGTGATGACACGATATCCTGGAACATGTCCTGCCGCTTGATCGGCGGCCGACGGCATCCACTGCCCGGTGATGACATCGTGAGAAGATGGTTTCGGGGACTGTGGGGTCATCCAGAACCATATCGCCGTTTTGAGGAGATAACTGGGTCAGTAGCGACCAAGTCCGGGTTGTTGAGCAAGTCTGAGCCAATGGCTTGCACTGCTGGTCCGTAGTTGTAGTTGCTGGAAGGATTCAATTCAAATTGCATTTAGCAAGTATTATTCGTACGACGACCAATAAGAAAATATCGAATATATATATGGGCTCTTCTTCTGATATATATATATATCTTTTGGAATATTAATTAGAATGTTAATTATCAGCACCGAATTATGCCTTAAGGTAATCCAACCCAGTTTGCTGCGAGGTTATTGTTGGATGGATAGATGGGATTACTGATGATCGGATAAGATAAGAATTTTAAATTTTGCTATGGTTATCTTCAACTTGGATAAAACGAGTTGGTGGTTCTGATCTCCGGTGAGATCCCCGTGATCAGAACAATCCGATCAAAACTCTTATCATAAAGAAGATAAGCGCGGATTAAAATATTAAATCCGGTTGATGCGGAAGCGATACCAATAATCTTACCAATAATCTGAACAATCATGGCAATCATTACTTAATTAGAGATTGCGTACTTTTTTTTACTAAAGATTTCTGCTGGATTTCAACGTCCGTGCGTGAAGACTCCTCTGCGTGAAGGCTTCTGCACCGGAGACTCCTCAAAGGAGTGGAGAAGCTCTCTGAGATTGCTGATTTCTTCTTAGGAATAAACATGGTAATCTTTAATCCTCAACTCCCTGAATGAGCAAGGGGTATGGCCAAGGAAATAAGCAAGGATTTTTTTTGTGAATAAAAATCAGCCAAATTCTTTTGTATTTCTCTCTTCTGGATCTCTCTGTCTTTACTGTTCTTAAAAAATAGATAAAGACGGACAGATGAAAAATAAAAAAATTTCTCTCAACTTTTTTCGATCATGGTGCTCGCTATTTATAAATGGGAAGCGATACTCTGATCGAAAAAAAAAGCGTCGCGTCCCTATGGGAGAGACGCTTCTCATCATCATCCAAACAAAGATTCATAAAAAAAATACGTTGTCTCTTTTCTGCGCATGATCTGAGAACATCATGCCCAACTTACAATAGGCCCGCTGGTCTAGAGACTCATTGGGACCAAGGCCCATTGAGCCTAAACCCAAAGTTCTCAAACCACCCATGGCCTCCACTTTGGTCACGGATCCATGTTACAGAGTTTAGTTTCATTAAGAAACTTTTCTTCTAATTTTTCTAAAAAATCAAACACAATATTAGACATCATTACTTGCTCATCGCGTCACCTAAAATTTTAAAATAAATTCTTAAAATTTAGGAGCGAGTTTCTTTTATGGTCTACACCTTGGACTTCGCGGGACACACATAACCTAGCTCCCAAGAATATTATCCTTACACCGCCATTCCCTATGACTCGGGACAATATTCTTAGTCATGATTTATTTCCATCAGAAAATCACAACTGCACTCCAGGATATGCGCGACATTTACGTCGAGATAAAATAAATTGTCACATAAGACAATCCCATCCCTGACCTATGAGATCGATACGCAAATGTTTCCTTCATGCGACACTCGAATATTGGCATCAAGTAATTTGTGTACTATCACTTGTCCAATATCCATCTAACACCTTGAGCTCTAGGTTCCCTCATATCCATCCATTGAGCGTCAGGAATCAACCCGTCGATTGATCATCTCTACGCTCGATCTATAAAGATCACTATGCATAGTTTTAAGATGATTAATTTGAACCTCTCAAGGGAGTGTTATTACTTTCTCATGGAAAGTACATGAATGACTATATTGCGAGTATGTTCTTAGACCCTAGTGGCATATGCCCAACCCACCGAGTATCAATCATTTATGGACTTTGCTCATTTGGTGAATCAAAGCATATACGCTATAAGTCTGAGTTCAGTGACTTGCTCAAGCTTAAGAACAATCGTACTCTCATAGCTATGAGTTAAATTTCATGATAGTACATTTCTAAAATTTATTCTCATGTAAGTCCGTCAATACGCAATATGCGTACTAGTATACTAATTCGAGAATCCCTCTCAAATAGTCAAGATAAACTATTTCCCCAATTGGAAATTACGTATACTTCAATTTCTCATAATAAAGCGCCTAACTTTATTAAAATTGTGACAATTGTATTTCGAATGTAATAAAATGATCTTGTGTCTTCTGTACTCATGTGTAAAGCATCTCGAGCACTCAAGATCATTATTTCTAACATTCATAGACCTTTCAGGAGAATTATATACAACAAGTATATAGGATGCAAATATCAAATCATTTATTATATATCATCTGATGTCAATCATCATAGAAAAATTATGTCTTTTAGACCACAATTTCAACATACTCCCACTTGGGCTAAAATACATACTACCATAACCTAACTCCCATCCCCTCAACATGACTTGTAAAAATATTTCCCTTGAGGGTCTTGGTAAAGGGATCAGCTAAGTTTTCCAATGAGGCGATCTTGAGCACTTCCACTTCTTTCCGCTGCACAAACTCTCGGATCAAGTGAAACTTGCGCTCAATGTGCTTGCCTTTAGTGTGATAACGAGGTTCCTTCACTTGAGCAATCGCAGCCGTATTGTCACAATACAATGTTAAAGGTCTCTCAATTGAAGGTACAATCTCCAATTCCATAAGAAACTTTCTTAGCCAAACTGCTTCTTTTGCAGCCTCAGGTGCTGCCACATACTCAGCTTCCATGGTGGAGTCTGCGATACAAGATTGTTTCACACTCCAACTGATAGCAGCACCACCTAATGTAAATAGAAAACCGGATGTAGATCTTCTAGAATCTTTATCTGCCTAAAATCAGAATCAGTATATCCCATTGGGATAAGCTCATCACTATGATATACAAGCATATAATCTTTCGTTCTCCGAAGATACTTGAAGATATGCTTGACAGCTATCCAGTGTTGTATCCCTGGGTTTGATTGGTAACGGCTGACCATACCTACGGTGTAACAGATATCAGGTCTCGTGCATAACATGGTGTACATAAGGCTATCAACAGCCGAAGCATATGGTACCTTTTCATTGTACATTTTTCCTCATCAATCTTGGGACATTGGTCCTTTGATAAGGAACACCATGCCTGAAGGGTAACATACCTTTTTGGAGTCATGCATTGAGAACCTATGTAGAATCTTATCTATATAAGCTGAGATAAACCCAATGTTCTTGTCTTTCGATCTCATAAAAGTTTGATCCCAAGAACATAGCTAGCATCTCCGAGATCTTTCATACTGAACTGATGTGATAGCCAAATCTTGACTGAGGACAATGCTGCGACATCATTGCCAATAAGCAACAAATCATCTACATATAATATCAGAAACACTACAGCTTTACCATCTAATCTCTTGTAGACACATGGCTCATCAGGTTCTGATTAAAACCATAGGATTTAATCGCCTGATCGAATCTAATGTTCCATGATCTGGATGCTTGTTTAAGCCCATAAATGGACCTTTTAAGCTTGCAAACCATGTTCGCTTGGCCTCGAGATATGAACCCCTCTGGTTGGACCATATAGATAGTCTCGTCAAGATATCCATTAAGGAAAGCGGTCTTGACGTCCATCTACCAAATCTCATAGTTAAAATGAGTGCTATGGCCAAGAGAATCCGAATCGACTTTAGCATGGCAACAGGTGAAAAAGTTTCCTCATAATCTATACCCTCCTTCTGGGTATAGCCCTTTGCCACCAACCGTGCTTTGAAGGTTTCAACCTTCCCATCCGGTTCTCTCTTTCTCTTGTTGATCCACTTGCACCCAATGGGTTTGATCCTAGCCGGTGCATCTACAATATCCCAAACTTCATTCAAGTACATAGATTCCATTTCTGATTCCATAGCCTTGTGCCATTGGTCTGCATCTACATCCGTGATAGCTTCATCGTAACTAGTGGGATTCGATTCTTGTTCATTGGAGATCGCCACATAGGATTCTCCAAAGAACATAAACCTATTAGGTGGTCTCAAAATGCTCCCACTGCGATGAACCACGGGTGTCGCATCTAATACTGGTTCGGCAATAGGTGTTTCATCCTTATCATTATGTCTTGAATTGAAAGATGATCCCTCATGTGTCTGTTCTTGTAGAACCACCTTTTTAGGATCAGCGGTACTAATACAATCATCTTCCAATAATCTAGCATTCATGCTAACGAACACATTTCGACTCTTAGGATTATAGAAGTAGCCGCCTACAGTTCCTTTTGGGAAACCAATCCAGTAGTAAAGTATAGATCTTGGTCCGAATTTAGATGTCTTTTCAGTCATTACATAAGCAGGACATCCCCATACTTTGAGGTATCTTGGATTGGACTTACGTCCAGTCCACATCTCATAGGGAGTCTTGGGTATTGACTTTGATGGGACTAAATTCAAAATATATGCTGCCGTTTCTAGAGCATATCCCCAAAAGGATTCTGGTAAACTCGCATGACACATCATGCATCTTACCATCTCAAGTAGAGTTCTATTTCTCCTTTCTGCTACCCCATTCTATTGTGGAGTTCTAGGAGTAGTAAGTTGAGAAACAATGCCATTGTTAATGAGGAACTGTTTATATTCTTCAAGAAGGTATTCACCTCCACGATCTGATCTAACATCTTTGATTCGTTTTCTCAACAGATTCTCAACTTCAGCCTTCAACTGCTTAAACTTTGTAAAAGCTTCAGACTTATGTCGCATCAGATAAACGTATCCATATCTTGAGTAATCATCGGTAAAAGTAATAAAATACTCAAAACCTCCTCGGGCTTGTACCATCATTGGTCCACATACATCAGTGTGCACCAAGTCCAGTAAATCAGAGGCCCTAAGACCTTTGGTCTTAAAAGACCTTCTAGTCATTTTTCCTTCCAAACAGGATTTGCACTGAGGCATTTTATCCATATCCAATGGACCCAAGGATCCATCCTGGATAAGCCTCTTAATCCTATTAAGGTTTATGTGACCTAGTCTTAAATGCCAAAGTGTTTCCTCATTGTGTTCAGCTTTTCTCTTATTTGAGACAGTATGCACTATTTCAGTGTCATTGGATATGGGAGTTATTGGATGTACATAATATAAATTTCCTAATCTTGATCCTCTACAAATTTCTTTACCATTTCTACTAATGGAAACATCAGAATGGAAAGAAACATTGTAACCATAGGAAATCAAACATGCTACTGAAATTAAATTTCTTTTAATGTCTGGTACATAAAAGCAACCATCCAATACAAGTTTTTTGTTACATCCAAAAGATAAACTAACTCTACCTCCCACTTTTACTCCTGTCCCCAACCTCAGCAATATCTCTCCTCTATTGAGTTTCCTGGTTACCTGGAACCCCTGCAATGAATTACATATGTGATTAGTGGCTCCTGAGTCTACAATCCATGATACAGTAGAATCCACCACTAAACATGTTTCAATAATAAAAATATTACCTGTTAGGCCACCGCATTTTCAATTTTTTTTTTAAACGGTGGCCTAGCCACCGCCGGCCATGGTCGCCACCATGGCCGGCGCCTCAGGGGTTGGGGAAAACCGCACCCCAATAATTTTTTTTAATAGGTCACCGCCAGTGCCTCAGGGGTGGGGGAAAAACCTCACCCCAATATATATTTTTTTTAAACCGGTGGCCTGGCCACCATGGCTAGGCCACCGCCAGCCACGGCAGTGGCGTGGCCGTCGTCTCCGGCGACGGCCGTGGCCTTAGACAACGGCCACGGCCGCCGCCTCAGGCCAGTGCCTCAGGGGTGGGGGAAAAACCCTACCCCAATTTTTTTTTTTAACCGGTGGCCTGGCCACCATGGCTAGGCCACCGCTGGCCACGGCAGCGGCCGTGGCCGTCGTCTCGGCGATGGCTGCGGCCGTGGCCTGAGACGACGGCCACGGCCGCCGCCTCAGGCCAGCGCCTCAGGGGTGATGGAAAAACCCCACCCCAAATTTTTTTTTTTAAACCGGTGGCCTGGCTACCGTGGCCTAAGACGACGGCCACGGCCGCCGCCATGGCCGGCGCCTCAGGGTGGGGGAAAAACCCCACCAGTACAAGAAATTTTTTTTTAAAACGGTGGCCTGGCCACCGTGGCCAGGCCACCGCCGGCCACGGCGGCGGTCGTGGCCGTCGTCTACGGCCATGGCCTGAGACGACGGCCACAGCCGCCTCCGTGTCCGTGGCCTCATGAAAACGAGAGGGCGGGGGGGGGGGGGGTTACCTCGCCGGGGGGGGGGGGGGGGGGGGGGGTGCCGCCGGTGGCTTCTAACGCCGGGGGAGAGGGCGGAGGGAGGCGGAGGATGGGGACGGCACGGATTAGGTTTAGAAGAGGAAGAAGATGAGGCCGGGGGGGGGCGCTGGGCACGACTCAGAATATATACTAGGGTTTAGCGATACAATTTTATATCGCTAAACCCTCGCTATTTTTTTTAAAAAATTTATTATAAATTAGCGACGCAATTATGCATCGCTAATCTATTGCTAATTTATCTTTTTTATTATTTTCTATGAAACTTAGCGATGCAAATAATTGCGTCGCTAATGAGTCACTAATTTGGTGGCAATGATCGGCAGGAAATTTTTTTTTATTTTCAGGGAAAATACGTCGCTAATGCGTCGCAATTTTTTTATTTGATAATTATATTTGATAAAAATTATTTTTTCTAAAAATAATTGTGACGCATATGGTTGCGTCGCAATGTTTTATTTTTAAATTTTGTATAACATTTATTTTTTTTACAAAACTTTGTGACGCAATAGATGCATCGCAAAGTTAATAATTATTTTTTTAAATTTTTTGATTTATTACATCGCTAATGCGTCGCTATATAACGTAATTTAATTTTTTTAAAACTTTGCGATGCATGATTGCATCGCAATATTTTTATTTGTAATTATATTTGATAAAAATTATTTTTTCTTAAAATAATTGCGACGCATATGGTTGTGTCGCAATGTTTTATTTTAATTTTTTTTAACATTTATTTTTAAAAAAAATATTGCGACGCAATAGATGCATCGCAAAATTAAAATTTATTTTTTTTTTTTTTGATTTATTGCGTCGCTAATGCGTCGCTATCTAACACAATTTAATTTTTTTTAAAATATTTGCGACGCACAGATTTGCGTCGCAATATTTCTATTTGATATTATGTTTAATAAAAATTACTTTTTCTTAAAATCATTGCGACGCATATGGTTGCATCGCAATGTTTTATTTTAAATTTTTTATAATATTTTTTAAAAAATATTGCGACGCAAAATATGTGTCACAAAATTAAAATTTATTTTTTTTAATTTTTTGGTTTATTGCGTCGCTATTTAACATAATTTATTTTAAAAAAAAATATTTGTGACGCACTGATTTACGTCGTAATATTTTTATTTGATAATTATATTTGATAAAAATTATTTTTTCTTAAAATCATTGCGATCGATCCAAGCCCTGATCCCGATCGGCGACGATCGATCTTCGACTATCGCATCGATCCGATCGGTGACGATCCGACGGTTGTGATCAATCCAAGCCCTGATCCCGATCAGGGATGACCGATCTTGGGTCATTGCGATCGGTCCGATCGGCAATGATCCAACGGTTGTGATCGATCCAAGCACTGATCCCGATCGGCGATGACCGATCTTGGGCCATTGCGATCGGTCTAATCGGCGATGATCCGATGGTTGCGATCGATCCAAGCACTGATCCCAATCGGCGATGATCGATCTCGTGCCATTACGATCGGTCCGATCGGTGAAGATCCGATGGTTGTGATTGATCCAAGCCATAATCCCGATCGGTGACAATCGATCTCGGACCGTTGCGATCGGTCCGATCGGCGATGATCCGATGGTTGCGATCGATCCAAGCCATGATCCTGATCGACGACGATCAATCTCGGACCGTCGCAATCGATTCATCAGTGACGATCCAACGGTTGCGATCGATCCAAGCCATGATCCCGATCAGCGATGATCGATCTCGGACCGTCGCAATCGATCTGATCGGCAATGATCCGACGGTTGTGATCGATCCAAGCACTGATCCCGATCGGCGATGACCGATCTTGGGCCATTGCGATCGGTCTAATCGGCGATGATCCGATGGTTGCGATCGATCCAAGCCCTAATCCTGATCAACGATGATCGATCTCAGGCTGTTGTGATCGCTCTGATCGGCAATGATCCAATGGTTGCGATCGATCCAAGCCGTGATCCCGATAGGTGACGATCGATCTTGGACCGTTGCGATCAATCCGATCGGCGATGATCCGACGGTTGTGATCGATCCAAGCCCAGATCCCGATCGACGATGATCGATCTCCGATCGTTGCGATCGATCCGATCGATCTGATGGTTGCGATCGATCCAAGCCGTGATCCCGATCGGCGATGATCAATCTCGGACCGTCGCGATCGATCCGATCGGTGACGATCCGACGGTTGCGATCGATCCAAGCCCTGATCCCGATCGGCGATGACCGATCTCGGACTGTTGCGATCGGTCTGATCGGCGACGATCCGATGGTTGTGATCGATCCAAGCCGTGAACCCGATCAGCAACGATTCGATGGTTGCGATAGATCCAAGCCATGATCACGATCAGCAACGATTGATCTTGGACCATTGCGATCGGTTCGATCGGTGATGATCCGATGGTTGCGATCGATCCAAGCCCTAATCCCGATCGACGACGATCGATCTCATGCCGTTGTGATCGCTCCGATCGGTAACGATCCGACGGTTACGATCGATCCAAGTTGTGATCCCGATCGGCGACGATCGATCTTGGACCGTTGCGATTGATCCGATCAGCTATGATCTGACGGTTGCGATCGATCCAAGCCATGATCCTGGTCGACAATGACCGATCTTGGACCGTTGCGATCGGTCTGATCGATGACGATCCAACGGTTGCGATCGATCCAAGCCGTGATCCCGATCGGCGACGATCGATATCAGACTATCGTGATCGATCTGATCGGCGACAATCCGACGGTTGCGATCGATCCAAGCCGTGATCCCAATCGGCGACGATCGATCCGATGCATGAACCAAAATTAATTTTTTTTAAACAATTACGATGCATTTCATTGCATCACAATGTTTTATTTTTAATTTTTTTATCTTTTAATTATATTTTATAAAATTTATTTTTTAAAAAAAAATATTGCGATGCATTATTTGCGTCGCTAAATTAAAAATTAATTTTTTAATTTTCTAATTTATTGCGTCGCTAATGCATCGCTACTTAACATAATAATTTTTTTTAAAATATTGCGATGCAATTAAATGCGTCGCAATATTTTTATTTCATAATTACTTTTAATTTCATATTAAAAATTTATTTTTTAAAAATATTACGATGCAATAGTTGCATCGCTAAATAAAAAATTATTTTATTAATTTTCTATTTTATTGCATCGCTATTGCGTTGCTATTTAACATAATCAATTTTTTAAAAAGAATGCGACGCACTCAATTGTGTCGCAATATTTTTATTTTATAATTATATTTATAAAAATTAATTTAATTTAAAATAATTGCGATGCAATACTTGCGTCGCTAAATTAAATTTTTTTTTATTTTCTGGTTTATTGCGTCGCTATTGCATCGCTATTTAACATAATTAATTTTTTTGAAATCATTGCGACGCATTTGGTTGCGTCACAATATTTTTATTTCATAATTATAATTTATAAAATTTAATTTTAAAAATATTGCGACGCATTATTTGCGTCGCTAAATTTAAAAAATTAAATTTTTTTGATTATCTGGTTTATTGAGTCGCTAATGCATCGCTAATTGAGTCGTAATTTTTTTTGTCGCAGAGGCGTCGCAATTTAGCGATGCAATAATGCATCGCTAAATTTGCGTTGCTATTTCAGTATTTTCTTGTAGTGTACGAATGGTGTCGTCCCCGGTTGTCCCGAAGCCACTGAAGGAATTCGCTGCGGTAATGAAAGTGTCGTAAGTGTAGAAGCCGTTGGCTAGGCAGGTGGCATCGTTGCGGTGCTTGAGCATTTGGTCGAAGAGTGATGAGCTGATGAGAGAGCCAACACCGCTGCCACCACTGCCAGAGAAGCGGCACTGGCTTTGGCAGCCCTGCCCACGGGAGCAGTACGCCTGCGTGGAACCACAGTAGCCAAATTTGCTGCAACAAAGCCGGTTGGGGCATAACTTCCCCCCGGCCTGCCAACCGCACTGCTCTGCGAGTCTCTTAAGACCACCATCAGAGAAGCGGCACTGGCTTTGGCAGCCCTGCCCATGCTCCTTCCTAGCATCGGGAAAAAAGAGTTGCCATCCATTTATTTTACTGTGGTGTCACTTGATGATTGGGATAGCAAAAATCATTGTTTTCACTTGGTTTTGTAATACATCAATGCCTTCAATTCACATTCACTTTGAGCGGTTCAAGATGGCCAAAGGAATCTAAGACTTCTTAGTAAATCGATATATGATCTTAGGCCTTGCCCATCAATACCAGTTATGGAGTACTCTCAATTAGTTTATATATCAATTACCTTCCTTGAATGCAGCCTCTTTGGAATTAGTTGCCTCAAGCTAAGATTAGAGAGGATCAAATGCCTTATTCAGTTTTATATAGCACTCCAATTTGTCTATGAACTTATTTGGGCTTCTCTCTTCAATTGCAATCCCCTTCTTATTTTAAACAATGCAATTCTAGAATTAATCTTTGAAGAAGCCTGGCTTGGTGGGCTTGGTTTCTTTAAGTCACAGACTTCTTATATCATTCTGCCTACTTCTTCCCATCCTTAGCAATATACTTACCCTCCACAAAATAAGACTGGATAGAAATCCTTCAAAACCCATTGTAAAAATGATCATATTCTCTATTATTGAATGCAGATATTGTCACCAGCTTGGTCATGTACTCGACAAATGAGGCACGTTTCTCAATGTGGACGCATGCATCTGCATCACATGCTATCCCTTGTGCTGCATGATCACTACTTTGAGAGGAAGAAGCTATTTTTTTTTTTTTTTAAAGAAATGTTTCTCCAAGGTTGTGATTCAGGCAATTAGTCTCCTACGAATTTAGTATCGTTGGCAAAAGAAATATTTCCCTATGATTTTTCCTACGATTTTTTGCAAAGATTTCATAGTGAAAGAATTTCTAATATAAAAAATATTTTTATTTTTTTATTATGGAAATACTTTCCCTACGATAAAATCCAAAATCATAGGTAAAGTTCTCCTAAGAAAAAACCTTTGCTGACGATTTTAGTGAAAATCATAGGAATTTGATCAACAAATTTTTGGAGGCAAAATTTCCTGCTAAGTTTTTTTTCGAAAAAAACCTTTCCCACGAAAATCGTAGGGAAAGGCTCTGAACCTTTCCCTATGATTTTGAACAAAGCCTTTCGCATGAAAATCTTAGGAAAAGGCTCAGATCCTTTCCCTACAATTTTCACAAAATCGTAGGGAATTTTTTGTTCTGAATTTTTTTTTTTTGGCAAAATCACCTGGCAAAAATTTCTCATTCTAAACCTTTCCCTATGATTAGAGAAAGGCTCTGAATCTTTTCCTATGATTTTTTTTTGAAATCATAGGGATGTTTTTTGTGCTAAAATTTTTTTGGCAAAATCACCTAGTAAAATTTTTTTATTCTAAACCTTTCCTTACAATTTTTTGAAAATCATAGGGAATTTTTTTGTTCTAAATAAAAAAAATTGGCAAAATCACCCAACAAAAAATTTTCATTTTAAACCTTTCCCTACAAAATCGTATGAAAAGACTCTGGGTAGGGAATTTTTTTGTTCTGAATTAAAAAAATTTTTGGCAAAATCACCTAGCAAAAATTTTTCATCCTATACCTTTCCCTATAATTTTCATGAAAATCGTAGGTAAAGGCTCTGGTTTCTCTATGATTTTTGAAAATCGTAGGGAATTTTTTTGTTCTGAATTGTAGGGACGACCGTTTTCCTCTTCTCTGTAAAACTGTGTGAGTTGACTCGAGCTGCTGTAGGAGTCGACTCGAGTTGCTGTAGGAGTTGACTCGAGCTCAATGCAGAATTATTATCTCTCTATTCTTCTAACCGAGTCAGCTCACCCACTGTGGGAGTCAGTTTGAGAGTGTGCCAAAAGTGTCAAACCATGCCAGAGCATGCCAGAATCGACTCCTCAACTGTGAGAGTCGACTCTAAGTGTTGAACATGACACTTAAAGGCAAACTCAAGTTTGGACTTGATTTTTTTGTGATTTTGACTAATTAAAGATTTAAATCTCTGAAATACTTAATCAAAATCATTAGTAATATAAAAAATATACACATGTGGTTTTTGTTATTCATCAAAATTAATATATGGGTCAATAATCTCTCCCTTTTTATGATGATAAAAACACTGAGTATGTGCATAAGTAATTGAAGTTTAGACTTTAGACAAAATTCTTACAATGAGATTCAATAATAGTTTTAGTAAAATGTGTCAATAGAATTCTCTTAGAATTAAACTCTTTTAGTTAGATATTCTTCCTCTTAATACATCTCCCCCTAAGTGTGTGCATTAGATATTAATATACCAATTCATGCATGCATATACACATTCATCTCTCCCCCTTTTTTGTCATCAAAAAAGTTAAAGCAGAGGGCAAGCAGGATACATATGGAATTAGAGGAAAATGTTTATTGAATATAACTATATGATGTACCACAAGATGAAACATTGCAAGATACCAATAGAGTTAGACATTCATGATACCAAAATGAAACATTTCATTAATATCAAAATGAGACATACATATTCATGATACCAATACAGAGTGAGGTTGTTGGTTTGAATTATAAGTAAAGTATAAGCTAAAGCACATCAAGTCAAAGTACAACGTACAAGCTATCACTATAAATCCTAAATATAAGCTATAGAATCCTAATATCTAAAGGTAAGCAGAGCAGTCAAGCTGGAAGGGGATCATCTCAAAATTATCTTCAGCTGCTCTAAGATCTCTTCCATTCCATCTTTTTGAGTCTTTCTGAAGTGTGTGAACATCTCTTCAATTTTTGTCACTGCCTCCTGGATATCCATTTGAAGCTTTGCCGTAAGGTAGAATAAGCATCTGATCCATCGGCTATGCCTCCCAATCTCTGTGATAAAGACTCTAGCTCGGATTTGAAGCTTCTGACTGAGATCTGATAAGAATCCTCTAGGCTACTCAATCTCTCCTCCAGACTACAAATCATTTGCCTGGTCTTCGTATGCTTAGATCTCACAATCTCTCTTATTTTCCTGAATAGATCTTCAGTAAAGGCCGGGGAAGGTGCTGGTGCTGGTGAAGGTGAGGCTGTTGGTGCTGATGGTACTGCAGAAGGTCTAGGAATCTCCTCAACATCCTCACTATCAACATTCCTGACTGGAGCTCGTGCGGCTTCCTAACCCCTCCTCTCCCATACACCCTCTATCTTCCTATATCCCATCCTGTGCAAGGTGTGTACATTATAGTAGTCTGTATGTCTAAGGAGTTTCATAGGCTCCTCATCGGTAATCAAACCTCCTTGCTCCTTCAAGACTAGTGTGAGTACCATACCATAGCGTAGGCTGACCTTCTTCTTTGTACTGGCCTCACCCATATAACTTATCATCATCCCGAGCAGGTTAAGAGGATATCCATTCATAATGCAGTCCATCAAAATAATATCTCTCTCAGATACAAAGTCGAACCTACTAGTCTTTGGGAATAAAATCCTTCCACAAATATTATGTAACAACCTCAACTCCAAAGAAAACTGATTTGCAAAATCTCTTCAAACTCAGAAACATCTCTCCCTAGCATCCTAGATAATGCACCACCTCTGTCTGAATGGCTCTAAGGTGACATCCCTTCAGTGGGCATCTCTAGTAGGTCACTCAAAATTGATTGGTTCACCCTCACCTGAGTACCTCTAACTATCCCTACTAAACCACCATCTCCTTTACCCGCGGTGGCGTAGAACTCTCTTACAAGGGCAGGATAGGTAGGGACATCCAATGAACACATTTTTCCCCAACCAAGATTCTTTAATAGAACACCTATATTAAACCCTTCCAACTCCAAGAATTCAAAGATTACCTTCCTCCCATTAGTCACTGCACTACCAACTAGGGGGTTGGGATGTGGAGAGACTAGAATGTGGGTTCCCGGCATGGAGGTCGAGGAAGAAGATGAAGAACTCGAAGAGGGCTGCCTAGCCATGCACCTAACAAACCTTCTCCCAGTGGCAATTGAAGGTCCACGGACGGATGCACGATGCTTTGGAGCCATGGAGAATGTAGTGGAGCTCGGGAATTTGAAGAATGAAGGATTTTAGAGGATTTGAGAAAAGGGTCAACTCTGATTGATTGAAGATTTGTTCCTCAAAGAGTCGGCTCAACCCTTAAAAAATTGTTTGGGACCACCTCGAGTTAGCTCGTGAAAGCCTCAAGTCGACTCGCTGATAATTACCCAAGCAGCGCTCGAGATCAAGTTGGCTCATCTAGACACTCGAGTCGACTCTCCGTCGGGCTGACAGAGAGCTTTACGACCCTCGACTCAACTCCCACTCCTGTGTGAGTCGGCTTGACATCGAGTAGACTCCAGATAAAATCTTGAGTCGGCTCGAGGATAGTTTTAGCAGAATATTAAGGATTTCAAAGGCTAAAACATGTCAAGCCAAACTCAAATTTCTAGATAATTTTTTTTTAAAGCATGAGGGATCACAAAGTTCAAGTATCTATA
Organism: Calamus simplicifolius; assembly: GCA_900491605.1. NCBI lineage: Eukaryota > Viridiplantae > Streptophyta > Magnoliopsida > Arecales > Arecaceae > Calamus > Calamus simplicifolius. Next base: position 1,817,579 of record UESW01003845.1, read on the forward strand.
TGATTTTTCTTAGAGAAATATATAGGAGGATATTCAAGAAAATTCAATTGAATTCTAGATAGCTTTCCTTAGAAGTTTCAGACTATTCTAGGGGATCACAATCTCCTAATTCTCCTCAAAGATAATAAAAATTTATCCTCACTCAAAGTTTAGTAAAAATATCAGCTAATTGATTATTAGTAGAAACAAATTCAAGACAAACATTTTCATTTGCAACATACTCTTTTATGAAATGATGTTTAATTTCTATGTGTTTAGTTCTTGAATATTGAATAAGATTATTAGTTAGATTTATTGCACTTGTATTATCACATCTAATGAGAATATTCTTATCAAGTGTGATGCCAAAATCCTCAAGTTGTTACTTAATCCAAAGGACTTGAGCACAACAACCTCCAGCTGCAATATATTCAGCTTCTATAGTGGATAATGCAACTAAATTTTATTTTTTGCTAAACTTATTTGACTTTAATTGTAAGAATTTTGTTTAAAGTCTATACTTCAATTACTTATGCATATACTCAGTGTTTTTGTCATCATCAAGAAGAGAGAGATTGTTGATCCATATATCGATTTTGATGAATAATTGTTGACCCCAGATTGATTTTGATAATTACCAAATATTTAAGCAATTCTAAGCTTGATACAGGGAAGTTCGGTCGCCTTGCAAGTAAGTATTTTCATGCAAATATTAATTGGTAAGACTATACTTCATTCTATTTTGCCTTAGATAATTTTATTGGCTTGGGAGTTAACTGGTTAGCTAACTTGTTATTCCATTTAGCTAGCTGCACACCTTTCAGCTAGCTGGTAAGAAATCTCAGTGCTTGGCCGAACGTCCACCTTTTTTAGCTAGTTGGTTAGCTAGCTTGTTAGCTAGTTGGAGCTCTTTCAGGTAGCTAAGGTGCTCGTCACTATGCTGGCCGAACACTCTCCATTTTTAGTTAGCTAGTTAGCTAGCTTGGGATTCCCTGGAGCTAACTGGATTTCATTTTAGCTAACTCCAGTTGCCTGTTATCTTTCCTGGCCGAACGGTCTTCAATTTTAGCTAACTGTTGAGCTAGTTGTCGGATCTTTTAGCTAGCTGGCATTTCTTGGAGCTAACTACTTAGTTAACTATTTTATCCTGGAGCTAACTTCTTAGCTAACTCTTTTTCACAGGTAAGCTTCTGGCCGTGAGGTTTGAAAATTTAGTTAGCTGAAGAGCTAACTCCCTCTCTCTCTGGGCGTTTGAATACTCTGCTTAGCTAACTGGAGAGCTAGCTATCTTTTAGTTAGCTAGCTAGAGAGTTAACTTCTTCATTCAGACGCGTGGCTACCTTTTTGCTCAGCTAGCTGGAGAGCTAACTAAGCTGGGCAGTTTCTATGTTACTTTTGGATTTAGTTAGCTAGTGAGCTAACTGACCTTTTCTTTAGTTAGCTATTGAGCTAACTCCCCTTCACCTGTAACTCTTGCAGCCGTGAGCCTTCAAATTTTAGTTAGCTGGGGAGCTAACTAGCATTGCATGTCTTCTTTTCTACCGTTTGTATTGCCTGTTAATTAGCTGAAGAGCTAACTATCTTTTGCTTAGTTAGTTACTGAGCTAACTAAGTGTCCTGCACCTTTTTCTCTTGACCGTTTACTTTTGCTGTTAGTTAGCTGGGAAGCTAACTAGCAATCATTTAGTTGCCTAAGGAGCTGCCTCTGGATGCCTTTTTTCTATCGTGGCCTCTCTTGTGAGCTAGCTGACTAGCTAGCTAGGGGTTTTCTGCTTATCTCTTGGCCGAATGCATTCTTGACTTCAGCCACCTAGAATTATTTCCAACCAACTGCCGCCTGAGTTCTTGAGTTTGCTTTTTCTCTCTTACTCTCTCTCCATTGCTATTTTTAGGTACATTTAACTTTTGATTTTTTGAATGGTTTTAGGATTCTTCCTTCCTCAAATGGATATCCGCATTCAATGCTTAAGGAAAACATCTTACAACGGTTATATTTTCTTCCCGTTTTTATTTTCATTTGTTTCTAATGTGTCTAACGGATATCTTTTTTGTTGGATCATTATAAATAGCTATGATTTGAAGCACACAATGATGATTTTAAAAAAGAGATTACAAGAGAAGAAATCCAAGAAAAGAGCTTTTATTGTTGAGTGGTTGATAAAGGAGTTGTTGTGCATTCAAGTTCATTCATTGCTCCAAAAAGTCATCCAGATCATTGAAGCATTTCAAGCAATCAAGACTTCAGCTACTTTGACTTCGTTCATTTATTGCTGAAATTATTGCTTCAAAAGTTGTAAAGTATACTCTGAATATTTGCTCATTGTAGGAGCTTCTCTTTATCATTCTCTGATTATTTTGTAAAAGGGTTAGTGTTAACCCTTGATTATTGTTGGCTTCCTTGTGCCGTAAAACAAGAGGATTAGCCTAGGTTTGGCTAGGGATTTTTGGCTTCCTTGTGCCATGAAACAAGAGACTAGCCTAGGTTTGGCTAGGGGTTTTTGGCTGCCTTGTGCCGTATAAACAAGAGGACTAGCCAGGTTCGGCTAGAGGTTGTAATCATTGTGATACGATTAGTGGAATTTCCAAAGGTTTTGGGGAGTGGATGTAGGTGCTGAGTTTGGCACCGAACCACTATAAACTTTTGTGTTTGTGGTTGTTTGTCTCTTATTGTTATATTTTGTGCACTCCACTAAACCGCTGCAAATCAAAATTAGGGTTAAGCACATACTTGCATAATAATTAATTTTTTAATAACCCAATTCACCCCTCTTGGGTTGCTACATCTGGCAACAAGTGGTATCAGAGCAGAGTGCTCTTGATTCATAGCTTTGATTAGCTTGGAGCCAAAGATCAGTAGTTATCCCAATGAGTTCTATGTTGACTGAAGGACAATCAACTAATAGACCACTTTATTCAATGGAACAAATTACACATATTGGAAAGCACGAATGAAAATCTTCATTCAAGCACTAGATTATGATTTATGGAAATCATAATTAATGGACCACACACACCCACTATTATGATTGAAAATATTAATATTGCAAAACCTGAATCAGAATGGGATGAGCAAGATAAGAAATTAGCTCAATTAAATGCAAAGGCTATGAATGTTCTTTATTGCTCTCTTGATGCAAATGAGTTTAATCGCATATCTACTTGCTTGTCTGCTAAGAAAATCTGGGATAGACTTGAAGTCACCCATGAGGGTACAAATCAAGTCAAGAAATCCAAAATAAATATGCTTGTTCATAAGTATGAATTATTTAAGATGGATCCTGCTGAAAATATTACTGATATGTTTACAAGATTTACTGACATTATTAATGGACTGAAAAGTCTTGAAAATCTTATGCTAACAGTGATCTTGTTAGAAAAATCTTAAGATCTTTACCTAGGACTTGGGAAGCAAAAGTCACTGCAATTCAAGAAGCAAAAGATCTCAACACTTTATCACTTGAAGAGTTGGTTGGTTCTTTGATGACTCATGAGCTTCAGCAACGACAACATATCGATGAAGATGAATCAAAGAAGAAAAGGACCATGGCATTGAAGAGTGCAACTCAAGAAGATGAAAGTGAAGAAACCACAAGTGACAGTGAGAAAGATGATGAAATGGCACTTATTTCAAGGAAATTTAAAAAGTTCATGAAGAGAAAGAAATTTGAAAAAAAAAAATTTTGTCAAAGGAGACCATAGCAAAGATAAGGAAAAGAGTGAACCTCCTACATGCTATGAGTGCAAGAAGCCTGGACACATCAGACCAGATTGTCCACTGTTAAAGAAAGGATCTAAAAGAACAAAGAAGAAAGCAATGATGGCTACTTGGAGCGACAATGAAGCAACAAGTTCAGAAGATGAAGAGAAAACTGAGGTTGCAAATGTTTGCTTCATGGCTGATAATGATGAGGTAAGCCCTAACTTTTTAGATGACTTTACCTTTGATGAATTACAATGTGCATTTTATAAACTTATTGATGATTTTGCAAATTTAAGTTCAAAGAGCAAAGAATTGAAAAATGAAATCAAAAATCTTACTCTTGAAAAGAAAAGAATTTCAAAGGATAATGAATCATTGTTAAAGAAAAACCAAGATTTAAAAAATGAAGTGAATAAATTAAAACCAATTGTTGATAGAAATGATTTTAAATAGTCAAAGAGCTGTTTACAATAGAGCTGGTCTTGGATACAATACTTTTGAAAGACAAAAATTTTTGAAAAATATTTATGAGCATACTGATGATTCTACTAAAATTACATATTTTAAATATGGAAAAAATTGGACACAAAGTTTATATTTGTCAAACACAAAAGATAAGAAAAATATGGGTTCCAAAAGGAACCATCTTGACTAACCCTAAAGGACCCAAGAAAGCTTGGGTACCTAAAAACAAAAATTGAAATTGTGTATGCAGGTGTGTCTTGCAACCCGAGCAATTAAAAGACAATGGTACTTGGATAGCGGGTGCTCAAGACACATGACCGGTGATGAATCTCAATTCATCACTTTGGAAGCAAAAGATGGAGGTGTTGTTACTTTCGGTGATAATGGCCAAGGAAAAATAATTGGCATTGAAAAAATAGGTATCACACCTCATGCTTATATTGATAATGTTTTGCTTATGAAAGGACTGAACACAATTTACTTAGCATTAGTCAATTATGTGACAAAGGATTTAATGTTACATTTGAATCATCTCTATGCATTGTTAAAAATCCTGCTAATGAAAACATGAAATTTGTTGGTCATAGGCATGGTAATGTATACATTGTTAATTTAAATGATTTGCATGATCAAAATATTGATTGCCTAGTTGCTACAAACAATAAAATTGATAATAGTTGGTTATGGCATCGTAGGCTAGCTCATGCAAGCATGGATTTACTATCTAAATTAATTAAGAAGGATTTAGTACATGGTTTGCCAAAACTTGTTTTTGAAAAAGATAGATTTGTAATGCTTGTCAATTTGGAAAACAAACCCGAGTATCTTTTAAATCAAAGAATTTGGTTTCAACCACTAGACCTTTGGAGCTCTTGCATATGGATTTATTTGGTCCTACAAGAACAACTAGTCTAGAAGGTAAAAGATATGGTTTTGTTGTTATTGATGATTTCGCTTTACATGGGTTTTATTTCTATCTAGTAAAGACGAAGCATTTCCAGCATTTCAAAAATTATTCAAAAGAATTACAAACAAAAGAATTCTTCTATTTTGTCGATACGAAGTGATCATGGAAAAGAATTTGAAAACAAATTTTTTGAAGAATTTTGTAATGAAAACAGAATTGAACATAATTTTTCTGTACCAAGAATACCACAACAAAATGGAGTAGTTGAAAGAAAGAATAGAACATTAGAGGAAATGACGCGTACCATGCTATGTGAAAGCAATCTTCCAAAATATTTTTGGGCAGAAGCTATTAACACTGCATGTTATGTTTTAAATCGTGCATTAATAAGAGATGTTTTGAAAAAGACTCCATATGAACTTTGGAAAGGAAGAAAACCTAATATAAGTTATTTTCATGTTTTTGGATGCCGATGTTTTGTATTAAATAATGGAAAATCAAACCTTGATAAATTTGATGCTAAGTCTGATGAAGGAATTTTTCTTGGATATTTGTTACATAGTAGAGCTTTTAGAATATTCAATAAAAGACTTTAGTAGTTGAAGAATCAATTCATGTTATCTTTGATGAATCTAATGTTCTTTCATCAAGGAAGGGAAAAGGTATAAATGATGCAGATGACATTGAAGATCAATTCAATGACATCACACTGAAGGATAAGAAGGACTCAGATACACAAGAGGTAAATGGAAAAGGGAACGCTGACCTACCTGAAGCCTCACAAGGTAATGATGAATTAGAAAGAGGTTGGAGGTATGTTCTTAGTCACCCCAAAGATCAAATTATTGGTGATCCTTCTCAAGGAGTTAGAACTAGATCATCATTTAGATATGCTTGTAATAACTTAGCATTTGTATCTAAAATTGAACCTAAATGTTATGATGATGCTAAAAATGATGTTGATTGGATTAATGCCATGCATGAGGAACTTCACCAATTTGAAAGAAATAATGTTTGGACTCTTATTGAAAGACCTCATAATCATCAAATTATTGGAACTAAATGGGTTTATAGAAATAAATTAGCTGAAAATGGTAATATAATTAGAAATAAGGCAAGATTAGTAGCTAAGGGTTATAATCAAGAAGAGGGAATTGATTTTGATGAAACTTATGCCCCTGTTGCTAGATTAGAAGCTATTAGATTACTTCTTGCTTATGCTGTTATATGAATTTTAAATTGTATCAAATGGATGTTAAAAGCGCTTTCTTAAATGGATACATTACTGAACAAGTTTTTGTGGAACAGCCACCTGGCTTTGAAAATCACTTGTTTCCAAATCACGTTTTCAAATTAAACAAAGCTTTATATGGTTTGAAACAAGCGCCTCAGGCGTGGTATGAAAGATTAAGCAAATTCTTGATTAGTAATGATTTCATTCAAGGAACTGTGGATACAACTTTATTTATTAAAAGATAAAATAAAGATATATTAATTATTTAAATCTATGTTGATGATATCATATTTGGTGCCACTAATGATTCTTTATGCAAAGACTTTGCTAAGCTTATGCAGGAAGAGTTCGAGATGAGTATGATGGATGAGCTGACCTACTTCCTCGGACTACAAATTAAACAAAGCAAAGATGGAATCTTCATAAGTCAATCCAAATATACCAAAGAAATGATCAAAAAGTTTGGCATGGAGACATCCAAGAATATCGGTACCCCTATGAGCTCATCATGTAGACTTGAATCCTATAATTCTGAAAAGTCTGTTGATTTAAAATTATATAGAGGCATGATTGGATCATTATTATATTTAACTGCTACTAGGCTAGATATTTTATTTAGTGTTTGCATGTGTGCAAGATATCAAGCCAATCCTAAAGAATCACACTTGCTTGCTGTTAAAAGAATATTTAAATATTTAAATGAAACAATAAATTTAGGTATATGGTATGACAAACTATCTAGCATTGACTTAATAGGATACACTGATTCAGACTTTGCTGGATGTAAATTAGATAGGAAATCAACCACTGAAATTTGCCAGTTTCTAGGTATTAACTTAATTTCATGGTTTAGCAAAAAGCAAACTTCAGTAGCACTGTCTACGGCCGAAGCCGAGTACGTTGCAGCTGGAAGTTGCTGTGCTCAAATCTTATGGATTAAACCACAGCTAGAAGATTATGGTATTAAACAAAAAGCCATACCTATAAAATGTGATAATACAAGTGCAATCAGTTTAACTAAGAATCCTATTCAACATTCCAGAATAAACATATTGAAATTAGACATCATTTCATTAGAGATCACGTAAATAATGGAAATGTTGTTATTGAATTTTTAAATACTGAAAATCAAATTGCTGATATTTTCACTAAGCCTCTTGATGAAACAAAATTTTATGAAATTAGAAGAGAATTAGGAATGTTTGATCCAACCATTTAATGAATCAATTAATGAATTAATATAATACTAAATTGATATGACATCTTATAATCAAATCAATTAAAAGGAATACCTTATCAAATTAAATGCTTGAGTATGCTGCAAGTTTTAAGCTTTTTTATCTTTATGAAAGCACAACTTCCATAAATTCATCCACCAACCGGCCATTTGAAACATTTTTCATTCTATTGATGACAATTAACCGACCAGGCAACCAAACAGTTACCTGGCCAGCTAACCATCAAGCTCTCTCCCTATATAACTTTTTCACTAAACCTTTTGTTTCATTCAAGCCTCAAGCCATCTCCCTCACTCTTCCTCATTTCAACCGAGCGTCTTCTCCTCTTCTCCTTTCACTCTCATTAATCATCCTATCAATCCTTTCTTCCATTCAATCTATGAATCCATCTTGAAGATAGTTGATGGCTCCCAAGAAGAAGGCAATCGTCAGAGATGATGATTGTGCCGATCTTCACCGGAAGTCTTCTACTTCTTCATCCCAGTTCAACTCCCTTCTTGCTTCTAAATCTTTCGCTCATGGAAGGTTAGTCAACTTTAACATGAAGGCTTTAAAATTGGAAAACTGTTAGTTAATCAAGGTTGGGATAAGCTTTTATCTACCAAGAGACCTATTTATCCTGAGCTTATTAGGGAATTTTATAAAAATATCTCTTTTGGTAGTGGGACTATCTCTTCCTTTGTGAAAAAGACTAAAATCAACCTAGACTACAAAACATTAGGTTGTGCTCTAAATATTCCATCTAATGGTTTCTTAGAAATCCTACCTAGTGAACATGGATATAAAATAGGTTTAATCCTTAATATTGACGACAATGAAGCTAGTTATGTTGAAACTCTAGATGCAAATATGTTATTAGTAGAAAATAGATTATTCCACAGTATCATCACCAAAATCCTTGCCCCACGAGCTGGTTTGTTTAATGTAGTAAATGATAGGGACATATGTATAATGTATTAACATCTTAATAGAAGACCCTATTGATCCACCTCAACTAATGATGACCGTAATGAAAGAATCCTTGTCTAGATCTAAGGCTGCATTGCCCTACGGAATGTTTCTCACTTACATATTTGAGTTTTTTAATATTAAGCTTAAGGAAGAAACTGCAGTGGCATTACGTCACTCTGACATATTTAATGCACATTCACTGCACCGTATGGACTTTGCCAAACTGGATGGTATTTGGTTAAAGGTTAGATCAAGAACTGGTTAGTCTAGTATGCCACCACCAAATATGACTCAATCCACTTGTTCTTCTCAGAACTTCTTCAATTTTGACTTCAACCAACTAAATCCATACCTTGCTGCTATGTCTGCTGACCAAAATCCTTTTCTATCTGATCCACCCAATATGAATGCTTCTAGACCTTCATATCGTAATGACAACCAAGCTCCTGCTCCTCTTCCTTTGTTCGTCTAAGTGATGATCAAATTCATCATATTATCAGTGAATTGACCCTTGCCACTTCTAGTCGAAGCTCTGGAGATAGCTTCTTCTGTCAATGATCAGACTCTTGTACCACATATTTCTTCTATTTTTGAAAACATGTCTCAGTTTAAAATTACTCTTGATTGTCTTGTCCATGATGTGAATATTCTCAATGGAAGAGTTTTTCATCACAATGAATCTGTCATGGACCGAATCCTAAAAGAGATAAATTTCCTAAAAGGTAAGCTTAAGAATTTTGAAACTAAAGCAAAGTGGGTAGAATACCAAATGAGATCCAACGAGACCCAGACTCGAGATGCAACAAATGTTGTCGACCATTGGACTGCATCTCTCTCTAAGCTGAGTCATCTTGTGGAGACTTACATCACTCTTACTGCCGCTTCTGCGCCTCATGCTTCTTATTCTCATCCGCACCTCTGGACTCCGCCGACACAGCCTTCCTCCGACAAGCCTAGATCTTCAAACAAGCCAAACATTTCTTCAGTGCATATTTATTCTTCTGATGATGACAAGTAACTGTGCTTGACTTATGTAGTAACCATACTTGGTACTGTTTATGTAATGCATGTTTATGACTATGTTTTATGACTTGAAACCATAGCATGTAATATTTGTATTGTCTTTACTCTATTTTGTAATGATCTGAATGACTGTTCTAATTATGTAATGAATGGTAACATCTCCTTGGTATGTTATGCTTAAATCTATTACAAAACTCTTCAAACTTCTTTTTGATTAATGATAAAAAGGGAGAGAAGAATATTGCATACATTAAGGAATGGAGTAAAATAATAACTCCATATATTCAGGGAAAGAAAAGAGTTCACTTATTCAGATTGACAGGGGAGTAAGTAATATTTTTCTTATTACACTCCTGTCTATTTATTAAACTTCCTATAATGTTTTCTTTCATGTTTAAGGGTTTTGTCATCATCAAAAAGGGGGAGATTGTTGACCCCAGATTGATTTTGATGATTACAAAATAATTAAGCAATTCTAAGCTTGATACAAGGAAGTTCGGTTGCCTTGCAAGTAAGTATTTTCGTGCAAAAATTGATTGGTAAGAGTATACTTCATTCTAGTTTGCCTTAGATAATTTTATTAGCTTGGGAGTTAACTGGTTAGCTAACTTGTTATTCCATTTAACTAGCTGGCACACCTTTCAGCTAGCTGGTAAGAAATCTCAGTGCTTGGCCGAACGTCCATCTTTTTCAGCTAGCTGGTTAGTTAGCTTGTTAGCTAGCTGGAGCTCTTTTAGGTAGCTAAGGTGCTCGTCACTGTGCTGGCCGAACACTCTCCATTTTTAGCTAGCTGGTTAGCTAGCTTGTGATGCCCTAGAGCTAACTGGATTTCATTTTAAATAACTCCAGTTGCCTATTATCTTTCCTGGCCGAATGGTCTTCAATTTTAGCTAACTGTTGAGCTAGCTGCCGGATCTTTTAGCTAGCTGGTGTTTCTTGGAGCTAACTGTTTAGCTAACTATTTTATCTGGAGCTAACTGCTTAGCTAACTATTTTTCATAGGTAAGCTTCTGGCCGTGAGGTTTGAAAATTTAGTTAGCTGAAGAGCTAACTCCCTCTCTCTCTAGGCATTTGAATACTCTACTTAGGTAACAGGAGAGCTAGCTATCTTTTAGTTAGTTAGCTGGAGAGTTAACTGCTTTATTCAGATGTGTGGCTGCCTTTTTGCTCAGCTAACTAGAGAGCTAACTAAGCTGGGCGGTTTCTATGTTAATTCACCATGATAGTCTCAGGTCAAAGGGACACTTATATCCATTGCCTTTCTGTGAGATATCCTTGACAGTAGAGTACTCAACAGAGGTGAGTCACTGTTCAGTGAATGTACTCCTACACTCACATGCATGCCATACTAGTATCATACACTCTTATGAGGACAAACTAACCTATATGGCATACAACGACCTATACTTGACTACATTATTATCCTAGGTAATAACATATCATTTGGTCATGAACCCATTTAAGAATTACTCGACAATTTTTCCTTTCTTGAATAAATTTAATACTAAGGACTACAACATAAAAGAGTTCTATTGGAAGATAAAAAATATGTTGTACTACCAGAATAACTTTTATTAATCAAATAAATCATGTACAATTGCAATGAATCACAACCGTTTATAAGATAGACAATTGGCTATAGGATACATTCCCTAACAACTCCCACTTGGACTAGAGCCAATCGGAATAATATCTAATACTCATCTTCCAATTGTCTTCATCAAACTTCTTGATTTTGAGAGCTTTAGTAAATGGGTCGGCTAGGTTCACCTTTCCATCGATCTTTCAAAGCTCGATGTCATCTCGTTCTATGATTTCTCGTACAAGATGATAGCAGTGCAATATATGCTTGGTGTGGTGATGAGACTTTAGCTCTTTGGCCTGAGCAATTGCTCCAGAGCTATCATAGTACACCGAAACAGGACCACCCAGGCAGATGCCACTTTCAACTCGCTAAAAAATTTCATAGCCATACCACTTCCTTTGCTACTTTTAATGCTGTGATATACTCTGTTTCGCATACAGAATCTGCCACCGTGCTGCTTGAAACTTTTTTAGCAGATCACTCCTCCATTTAGGGTAAAGATAAACCCTAATACACTCTTACTATCATCTCTATCTGACTAAAAATTGGAGTCAATATATCTCATAAGTTTCAAGTTAAGTTCTCCATAAATAAGCCATTGGTCTTTAGTATTTTGCAAATACTTAAGGATGATTTTCATCACCTTTCAATGTGCTTCACCTGGGTTAGACTGGTATCTACTCACCACTCTTAGTGAATATGCTACGTCTAGTCTCGTACATATCATGGCGTACATAATAGAACCCACTACCGAAGCATATGGAATCTTACTCATACCTTTTCTCTCCTCAGGAGTTGTCGCACAATCCTTCTTGGAAGTAAAATCCTATGGCCTATCGAAAGATAGCCTTTCTTAAAATTCTTCATGCTGAACCTTTTCAGCACAGTCTCAATGCACATTGACTGAGATAATCCCAGCAGCTTCTTAGATCTATCTCTATAGATCTTCATCCCTAGGATGTAAGAAGCTTCTCCCAAGTCCTTCATGAAAAACTGTGACATTAACCAAACCTTTATTCCCTGTAATGTAGAGATGCCATTTCCAATTAAGAGAATGTCATCTACATACAATACAAGAAATATAACTACATCCCTGTAATGTAGAGATGTCATTCCTAATTAAGAGAATGTCATCTACATACAATACAAAAAATAACTAAAGAACTATTAGCCCATTTATATAAGAAGGGTTCTTCTCCATTCTTAATGAAGACATATGTTTTGATACACTTATCAAACATATGTTCCAACTTCGAGATGCCTGCTTTAGTCATAGATGACTTTTGGAGTTTGCATACTTTTGATACATCTATAGATATGAATCCTTCAGGTTGCATCATATACACCTTCTCTTTCAGCTCTCCATTCAGAAAAGTTGTTCGAACATCCATTTGCTAGATTTTATAGTCAAAATATGCAGCCAAAGCAAGCATAATTCGAATGGACTTAAGCATTGCTATAGGGTAAAAAGTCTCGTCATAGTCTAAACCATGATGTTGACAATATCCCTTAGCAACCAGACGAGCTTTATAGGTCTCCATCTTTCCATCTGCGCCCCGTTTCTTCTTGAAAATTCATTTGCACCCAATGGGTTTTATCCCTTCAGGTGGATCCATAAGTGTCCATACACTGTTGATCTCCATGGATTCCATTTCGAATTTCATGGCCTCAAGCCATTTTATAGAATCGAACCTCTACATTGCATCCATATAGGTGATAAAATCCTCATTATTCTCATCGAGCTTAACAGGATCGCCATCATGGATCAAGAAACTGAAGTATTTGTTCGGTTGATGTGGTACTCTATCAGATCTTCTTAATATTTTTCCAACGGGCTCTGGGTTAGATTTAATCAAAGCCTATTTTATGGAGACTTCAGAGCATATAGGTACTTCTACCTATCGAACTTCATCAGGTTCAACATTAGCAGCCTTAGTTCTTTTAGCAAGGAACTTCCTTTCCAAAAAGGTAGCTCTAAGACTAACAAATAACTTTTGCTCTTTAGAATGGTAGAAATAATATCCTTTAGTCTCTTTGGGATACCCAACAAAAAAATATTTGTTAGACCTAGGTCCTAGTTTATCTATCTGCAATTGTCTAACATAAGATGGACACCCTCAGACCCTAAGGTGTGAGAGCATCGGCTTATGTTTAGTCCATATCTCATATGGAGTCTTAGTAACAGACTTGCTTGGAATTCTATTAAGAATATAACATGCTGACTCAAGGGCATATCCCCAAAAGAAAATATGCATATTGGCAAAGCTCATCATGGATCGAACCATGTCCAATAGGGTTCGATTCCTCTTTCAGACGCACCATTTAACTGGGATATCCCTAGAGGAGTCCATTGAGAGAGAATTTCATTCTCCTCAAATATGTCAGGAACTCACAAGAAAGATATTCACCTTCTCAACCTAATCGAAGGATTTTAATATTCTTTTCAGTCTGTTTCTCTACTTCATTACGATATCGTTTAAATATTTCAAATAATTCAGATTTATATTTTATCAAAAAAATATAACCAAACCTAGAGTGGTCTTCTGTAAATGTAATGAAATAGCTAAACCCACCAATAGTAGTGGTATTCATGGGTCCACATACATCCGTATGTATGAGGCTTAGAATATCTTTGACTCTTTCACCTTTTTTAGTAAAGGATTTTGGTCATTTTACCAAGAATACAAGATTCACGGATTGGAATTGATTCATGATAAACGTACAAATAATCATCATAAACCTATTAATTAATAGGTCAAATTACCTTTATTATTTAATATTTAATTATTTTATATAATATTTTAGGTAAAACCCCATCAACTTAAAGAGCTCAATTTTAGAAGTCCAACGATGCAAACGGCACTCAAATCAGACTTAAAATGAGCTCGAAATTAAATTTACAAGGATTTATCTTTATCTGCATACATCTCAAAGCAAACTCGGCAAACCAATTGCCGAGTTCAATGCAGTCTTCACATATTCATTTTTCTCTTCAGATTATTCTTCCCTTCTAATTCCATCACTCCACCAACCAATCAGAAAATAAATGGGATTGAAGACTCTCAAATTGGAAGGGGAATCGTTCGCTATCTCTTCGAAATCTCTTCGCGTGCCAATCGGGAAAGAATCTCAAAGTTGGAAGGAAATCAGTGCGTTCTCTCATGTTTGTGAAACACGAAAACAAATCGACCATCTAATATGGATGTTCATGATCTCTTCATGATTTTTCTGTGTCTTCTCCGCTTCATGGATTACGCAAACAAATTGAAAAATCATCCACAATCTCTTTGCAATCCCTTGCATCCGTATAGGCTTTGAATCAGATCTGAAATAGTTAGGAAGCCACGTTCTTTCTGCATCCAAGCGTCTAGTATGGAAACAGGGAGGCATGATCTCTTCGTGATTTCTTCGCATCCTCCTCGCGTATGAGCATCTATAAATGTTCTGGCTGGACAGAGGTGAGAGGCATCCCAAACAGAGAAAGAAGGAGAAGCGTTCGTGAGGCAATCATGTGCTCGGGAGTCCAGGAAGATGTTCCCTTGGTTCAGAGTTCTGGGAGGCACTGGTCCGGTTCAGAAAGCAAGGATCCTAGAGAGTTCAGTCTGGAAGCAGATCCAAAGCTGCTATTGCCTTCTTGATGTCAGGGAAGAAGAGTTTTTAGTTTTAACTTTTATTTATTCCTTTGGATGCTTTAAAATAAAATATTTATTCATGTTTAATTCTTAGTGAATTTTCTTCAAGTGAAAATAATTATTGACTGGTCTATTTTTAAAAGGGATAGGCCATGATCTAGCCATGCTCTCATTAAGATAGATCATATCTTAATTATTCTCATTGTCTATTTATTTAAATTTCTAATTGCATAAATTTATTTCAAGATAACCATTAAAGTCCATGTGGATTCGATCCCTTACTCTCTCGCTACTATATTAGTGAAATTATGGTGTTTTAATTGTTGTGCTATGACATGCATCAGATTTTTGGCACCATTGCCGGGGACTTAAGTATAGTTATTTTAAAAAATTTTAAAATTTTAAAATTTAAAATTTTTAAAAAAATTATTATAAATTTTTTATTAATTTTATTCTTATTTTTACTTACCTTAATTGTTAGATTTTTTTATTTTTTTAACATAAAAAACTTGTTTTCCTTCTGATCATAAATCCACTTTTAACCTAATCAACTTTTTTTTAATTAACGTAACTTAAAGAACTTGAAAGAAAACCCTAAGACACTTTCCATAAAACATAATTAAATTTTTTTTAAAAAATAAATAATTAAAATAATTAAAATAAATAATTAAAATTAAAAATTTATTTTATTATTTTCTATACTTAGATTGACTTAGGTAAATTTATTTTCTGTAAAACTTAAAATATTTTCATTGACATCTCATAATTTATTAGGGAATTGGAAACTTAACCATAAAAATCTAAAAAAAAGGTAAGTAGATTAATTTCTTCAAGAGCTTGACATCTGCTTGTTGCATAGCATTTTTATAATTAACTTTAAGGGTACAAACCCCTAATCAAGATAAGGTGGGGAGTTGATCATCCTTTCTTGGCCCATAAACCACATCCTTCATTTTGCATTAACCCAAGCCTTTAATTTTAAAATTAACTAGACGTCAACCCCTAAGAAACTCGAGCTCAATATGACAAGGCACCCGAAAGAGTTGGACCAAGTTGGGATTGATTGCTTAACTGGTGTCTAAAAAATGAAAGGAAAGTAGTTACTTAATTGGTTCCATTCACTTACCTAGTAAGCAACGGGGGGACTCCCACTGACCTTATTCTTAACTGGCCAGTTGATCAGCTAATTTTTGACTTGGAGGACTCCAAGGCGGTCTTGAAAGTTAGGAGCTGTCTATATCTAGGTTAAACCTAGAGTAGAGAGTTTAATCTTTGTTAACTTGATTGCTAATAATTATTAATTCCTAATTAAATTATTCTTCATTGCTATTAGTTTTAGAAATCTTTTAGGATCTTTTCTTTAGAATCTTCTCTTCTATTACATTAGTAAAAAAAACTGAATTACTGTTTGCTTTAAAGAGAACTGGTAGGGTGTATGCTTGGTCGTCGATCGTTACAACCCAACCTCATACCCTTAGATCCTGAGATAGAAAGAACCTTTAAAGCAAATAGACTTAGAATTATGGACCCTAATAACGAAAATAATCCACCATGATAGTTAAAAAATATTTTACTCCTTCAAAGTATACCTACTCTTCTTGCATTCAAGTGCCTCCAGTGGAGGCCACTCAATATGAGATCAAGTCAAGTGTGATTCAAATGTTACCTTCATTTTATGGACTTACAAATGAGGATCCATACAAACACTTGGATGAATTCTTGAAGATTTGTTCGACTTTAAAAATTCAAAATTTTTCTGACGATGCTCTTAGACTTAAGTTGTTCCCATTTTCTCTTAAGGACAAAGCCAAATATTGGTTAAATTCATTAGATAATATAACAATTTCAATTTAGGATAATCTTGAGAGAGTTTCTTAAGAAATACTTTTCTATAGGAAAAACGAATCAAATTAGAAAAGCCATAACAAGTTTTTTCAGACTGATGGCGAGATGTTTCATGAGACATTGGAGAGATTAAAAGAATTGATTAGAAAATGTTCACATCATGCCATACCTAAATGGCAGTTAGTTCAATATTTTTATGATGGATTGTCAAAAAAGTACCGGCAAATGTTGATGCTTCATGTGGTGGGACATTTATGTTAAAGAATGAACATGAAGTTTGGCAACTCTTTGAGACATTGAGTGAGAATTCATTACATCACATATCAGTTGCTCGTAGAGACCCTCCCGTAGAACCTAAAAGAGGTGGATATATGAAATAGGTCATTCTATAGATATCTATACTAAGGTAGATGAACTGTCCCAAAAACTTGACCGAATTCTACAAGTTGAAAACACATCTTCCCATCTATTCAAAATCATGATGTTTTATAATCTACCAAGTCCGACTCATTCTACAGGTGAATGTCCAGCTGCATACCAATTTCTTGAGCTTGTTCAAGAGCAAGCCCACCAAGCCCAAACCCGATTGGCTCCTAGAACAGGAAATGATCCATATGTGAATACTTACAATCCTGGCTGGCAAATCACCCAAATTTTTCTTGGAAACCTCAACCTGTAACCAATTCATCATCAATCAGACCTAATAATCAGGAAACCAATTTTAGAAGCATGCCATATTCACAATACCCAAACATCCCACAACCTCCACCGAATAATCATCCTACTTTTGAAGACAAGGTGTTACAAGCATTGAAAGGGCTAGAAATGAATACTCAAATCCTTCACTCCTACACACAATCTATTGCAAAACTAGAAACTCAGATAGGTCAATTAGCCACAGCATTCAGTAGAAGGGAGGAGGGTAAGTTACCTAGTCAGCCTATCGATAACCCGAAAGGACAATTCATGGCTGAGGGTTCCAATAGTCCTGACAAATTCTCAGAACATGCTAAATCAGTCATGACTCTAAGAAGTGGAAAAACATTGAACCCACCTGAACCAACCCAGAAATTAGAAGTGGCTAAACCAGAAAAGAGAAGAAATGAAGAAGAAAAGGAATTCAATGATCAAGCAATCACACCTAAAGCCCCATTCCCTAGTGCTTTAGAATCTCCTTTGCCTTTAGACAAGAAGAATATAAAATGAATGAGATGCTTGAGTTATTTAAGCAAGTCCAAATAAACTTACCTCTTCTCGATGCTATCAAGCAAGTTCCAGCTTATGCAAATTTTTGAAGGATCTATGCACACAAAAACGGAAAGCCAAGACACAAATACCAAAAAAGATCTTTGACTGAGCAAGTCAGCTCAGTTGTTCAGCAAATAACCCCACCCAAACTAAAAGATCCTGGTACCCCGATTATATCATGTGTCATAGGAACTTCACAATCAAAAAAGCATTACTAGATTTGGGTGCGAGTGTAAACCTTCTCCCAAGTTCAGTGTATGAGTTATTCGGATTTGGAGAGTTGAAACCCACGACATAACACTACAATTGGCAGATAGATCAGTCAAAGTACCTCGTGAAATATTGGAAGATGTATTAGTGAAGGTGGATGAATTTTATTTTCCTGTCGACTTCCTTGTGTTAGATATGGAATCTAGCGGTAATCCTAACCAAATTCCCATCATTCTTGGAAGACCTTTTCTAGCTACGCTAATGCATGTATAAATTGTAGAACGGGTGTGATGGATGTATCTTTTGGAAATAAGAAGATGAGATTAAATATTTTTAATGCTTCCCAAGGACCACCTGTGTATGATTTAAATGAAGTAAACATGATCGAAGAAGTTGTAGATAAGAAATTTCAAAGTTTGCTTGATTCGGATCCTTTACAAACATGTCTTACACATTTTGGAATAGATGACTTTGATATTGATGAGTACACCAAAGAGATAAACCTGTTATTAGAACCACCTAAGTTTGACACCATCCCTCCTTGGACTATAAAATATGAACCACTTCCAACTAAACCAAGTCCTTTAATACCATCCTTGGAAGAACCACCCCAACTAGAATTGAAACCTCTTCCAGATGACTTAAAATATTCATTCCTTGGACCCAATGATACCCTTCCAGTAATCATTGCATCTACCCTAACCTCTGAGCAGGAAGATAAATTGGTAGATGTACTTAAAGAACATAAAGAGGCAATTGGATGGACAATAGCTGATCTTAAGGGAATTGACCCTTCCGTTTGCATGCACCATATTCATAGTGAAATTGAAGCCAAACCACATAGAGACATGCAACGAAGGCTAAATCCGAACATGAGGGATGTTGTTAAGAAAGAAGTAGTAAAATGGCTTGATGCTGGTATCATTTATCCAATTTCAGATAGTCAATGGGTCAGTCCAATCCAAGTAGTACCTAAAAAGTCGGGTATTACCGTGATTAAAAATGAAAAGGGCGAATCAATTCCTACTCGCACATCAACTAGTTGGAGAGTGTGTATAGATTATCGAAAGTTGAATGCCGTGACTAGGAAAGACCACTTTCCTTTGCCTTTTATCGATCAAATTCTAGAACGGCTAGCGGGACAAAGTTTCTTTTGTTTCTTAGATGGATATTCAGGATACAATCAAGTCCCAGTATTTCCTGCAGATCAAGAAAAGACCACCTTCACCTTGTCCCTTTGGAACATTTGCCTTTAGACGCATGCTTTGGTCTTTGTAATGCACCAGCCACTTTTCAACGATGTATGTTGGCCATATTTTCTGATATGATTGGTCAATTTTTGAAATATTTATGGATGATTTTTTAGTTTTTGGTGCTTCATTTGATAGCTGCCTCGAGAACTTGACTAAGGTACTGAAACGATGTATGGAAATGAATTTAGTCCTAAGTTGGGAGAAGAGCCATTTTATGGTTCGTGAGGGAATTGTGCTCGGACACATTGTTTCAGAGCGAGGTATTGAGGTTGATAAAGCCAAGGTTGAATTGATCTCAATCTACCACCCCCAACCTCAGTTAAACAAGTACGATCTTTCCTTGGTCATGCTGGTTTTTATAGACGCTTCATCAAGGATTTCAGTAAAATTTCTCGACCCTTGTGTAATTTGCTGGCCAAAGATAGTTCTTTTAATTTTGATGAAGATTGTCTAACAGCCTATAACATCCTTCGAACTGCTTTGACCACTGCACCAATTATCAAGCCCCAGATTGGACCATACCTTTCGAAATCATGTGTGATGCTTCTGATTATGCTGTAGGGGCAGTTCTAGGACAGAAACTCAATCGAAAACCCCATGTAATTTATTATGCTAGCAAAACTCTTTCAGATGCACAAATGAACTATACTACCACTGAAAAAGAATTACTAGCAGTTGTGTTTGCCCTAGAAAAATTTAGATCATATCTGTTAGGGTCTAAGGTTTTAGTTTATTCTGATCATGCAGCATTGAGGCATCTTTATCAAAAAAGGATACAAAACCCAGACTAATTAGATGGATCCTTCTACTACAAGAATTTGATCTAGAAATCTTAGATAAGAAGGGTTCCAAAAATATGGTAGCAGATCATATCTCTAGGATCTCAGTGGAATACAATAAAGAAATAATCAGAGATAGTTTCCTGATGAGCAATTGTTCTCAATTTCCCATAGCAGTCTTCCCTGGTTTGCCCACATTGTGAATTATTTGGCAACAGGAAAAGTACCTTCCCACTGGACAAAACAAGAAAAAGATAGATTTTTCTCACAAATCAAATATTACTTTTGGGAAGACCCTGAATTATTTAAGTACTGTTCGGATCAGGTGATTAGGCGATGTGTTCCCGAGAGTGAATTCAAAAGCATACTTAACTTTTGTCATTCTCTTGCCTGTGGAGGACATTTTAGTGGAAAAAAAACTGCAGCAAAGGTACTGCAAAGTGGGTTTTATTGGCCAACTCTTTTTAAAGATGCACATGAATTTGGCCGTAATTGTCTCCAATGTCAACAAACAGGAAATATTTCTCGAAAAGATATGATGCCCCTAAACCCTATCTTGGTTGTAGAAATTTTTGATGTATGGGGTATTGATTTTATGGGCCCATTTCCTTCCTCTTTTGGATTTGAATACATTCTAGTGGCAGTTGATTATGTGTCAAAATGGATTGAAGCCATGGCAACTCGAACCAATGATCATAAAGTTGTAATCAAGTTTATTCAGCGTAACATCCTTAGTCGTTTTGGATGCCCAAGGGCTATAATTAGTGATGGGGGTACACATTTCACGAATAGACACTTTGAAGGATTAATGAACAAATATGGAATTACTCATAAGGTAGCTACACCTTATCATCCCCAAACTAGTGGCCAAGTTGAAATATCAAATAGAGAAATTAAACATATCCTTGAGAAAATGGTGAGACCCGATAGGAAAGATTGGTCAGAACGTTTGGATGATGCATTATGGGCTTATCGTACTGCATTTAAAACTCCCATAGGAATGTCTCCTTACGGCTCGTATTTGGAAAAGCCTGCCATTTACCTGTAGAATTGGAACACCGTGCATTTTGGGCCATCAAGCAATTTAATTATGATATAAAAAAGGCAGGTGTTATTAGAAAACTTCAATTGAATGAGTTAGAAGAGCTACGAAATGACGCATATGAGAGCTCAAAAATTTATAAAGAACGAACCAAAGCATATCATGACAAATTTATTAATTGAAAAACTTTTGAACCAAATCAAAAGTGTTGGCATTATATTGATTTTGATGACTACAAAAATTAACTATGATACTAATGATCTTATGGTTGAGATAATGAATTTCAGATGAATCATCAATAATATGGTGTTACTTCAACCCAAGATAAATTATGATTCAAAATGAAAGGTAATGTATTAATTCTATGGATATGCTTTACAATTTAAATTATTTTCAAAAGGTTTGGAGCAATTAAATTATTTTTCCAAAGGACTTGGATTTCATAATCACTGGATGATTTTTATATGTTTTATATTTGAACGGTTCACTTGACAAAATGACTTTCAAGTTTAATTATATTTGCATTATCTTGAATTGGATTTAATTATTTTACAAATCATTCTTACAATCTCCGCAATCAAATCTTTATTCTATAAAGTTTTATTTAGCCTCTATGTGTCATGAATATTTTCTTGGAGTTGATTGAGTGCTAAAACTATTTTTTAATATTTATTTGATGACCAAAATTTTGTGTAGGGCTGCCAGATTTTTTTAATGACATCTGATTTGAAGTTTAAGAGCCTTTTTATTGGAATGCCAACTTGTCTTTTGGCATTCTAATTTTTATAACCTCACACTATTCTTCCTGTTAATTAATTTTGGCATACCAATTTTCAAATGCTCTTGGCTCCTTGATTCCAATTCTAGCTTGCTATTTTTCAATGATTGGAATTCTAATTTTGGAACAGCTGTTAGCTCCCTTCCAACTTTCCATTAGGATGCCACTTCATGAATTTTGGAATGCCAATTTTGAAAAGCTCTCTGCCGCTTCCTGTGGAATGCTAATGGTCAATGTTGGCATGCCAATTATTAAAGTCTCTCGGCTAGTTCTCTGGTAGCTATTTTGGAATGCCGATTTCCTTGAGTTGGAATGCCATCTTTTTATGTCTTTTGGCTAGTTCCCTGGTAGCTATTTTGGAATGCCGTTTTCCTTAAATTGGAATGCCATCTTTTTAAGTCTCTCGGCTGGTTCTCTGTTTTACATTTTTGGAATTCCGATTTTTGCGTTTTGGAATGCTAATGCTCCCCTTGCCACCGATTTTTATTGAACGGGATTTTCTGGAACTTCTCTTGGCCGGATTTCTTTCTCTTTCACAAAGGCTATATTTCCTTTATTTCACAATGGTAATGTGCAACGGCTATAATTTTTCTTCTTCTATATATTGAGCTATTGATTAGTTATTTCATGAGCAAGAAAAGGAGAAAGAAAAAGAGAAGAAAAAGAAAGAGAAAAAGAGTAAAAAATTATTTGAAAAATAGAGTGAAAATCTTGTTGAAAATCTTTGTGAAAAGAACCATTTAAAGGAAGTTTTATTGTTTGTAAGAGAAGTTTATTGGAGAGTTGTATTCATTGTTTCAAAGCCACCGGAGTTTATTCAGTTGCTGATTTTTTAAGTGGTCTTAAAGCTCCATCAACCTTCTTTGAAGAGCATTAAAGTTTCAATCAAAGGCTTCATCATTGCTCCGACGTGCTCAAAGGAAGAAGCCATCTTGAGAAGTGTTCTTCAATATTTATAAAGTATTTCATTGCTTTATCTGCTCATATTAGGAGCTTATTGTATCAAATATTCTATTACTTGTGCTTGATATTGTAAGGCTTGCTTGTGCCCGTAAACAAGTGTGCTAGCCCGGAGGGCTAGTGTGTAAGGTCCCCTTGTACCCGTAAACAAGAAGACTAGCTTGGAGGACTAGTATATAAGGTCCCCTTGTACCCATAAACAAGAAGACTAGCTTGGAGGGCTAGTGTGTAAGGCTTGATTGCTTGTGCCCGTAAACAAGTTTGCTAGCCAGGTAGGCTAGTGGTGATAGTGGAATTCCAAGGTGTTCTTGGAGAATGGATGTAGTTACAGGTTGGCACCGAACCACTATAATCCCTTGTGTTTGGTTGTGCTCTTAATTGTGTTGCTTGCATATTATCTTCACTGCACTATACTTAGCTTATTTGTGAAAGAAATTTTAATTGCACATACTTGCTAATTAGTCTAGTTAATTGTTGAGAAACCCAATTCACCCGCCCTCTTGGGTTGCTATATCTGGGCAACAATTGGTATCAGAGCAGGTGCTCTTGATTTTAAGCCTTAAAAAGCTTTAAGCCAAAGATCATAATAACCCAAATGAGTTCCATATTGAGTGAGGGGCAATCTACCAATAGACCACCACTATTTAATGGCACTAATTACACTTATTGGAAAGCACAAATGAAAATATTTATTCAAGTACTTGATTATGATTTATGGAGCATCATAGTCAATGGACCTCACACACCCACTATTAAATTTGATGATATTGTTGTTTCCAAACCGAAAATGGAATGGGATGTGCATGATAAGAAAATGACTCAGCTAAATGCTAAAGCCATAAATGTTTTATATTATTCTTTAGATGCAAATGAATTTAATCGCATATCTACATGCATATCTGCTAAAGAAATTTGGGATAGATTAGAGGTTACCCATGAGGGTACCAATCAAGTGAAAGAATCTAAGATAAATATGCCTTGTTCATAAATATGAACTGTTTAAAATAAAATCTTATGAAAGTATTTCTGATATATTCACAAGATTTACTGATATTATTAATGGGCTAAAAAGTCTTAAAAAATCCTACACTAATGCTGATCTTGTGAGAAAGGTATTGAGATCCTTGCCTAGGTCTTGGAAGGCTAAAGTCACTGCAATACAAGAAGCCAAGGATCTAAACATTCTATCTCTTGAAGAATTGATTGGATCGCTGATGACTCATGAGCTTCGACAAAGTCAACATCTTGATGAAGAAGAGTCCAAAAATGAAAATAAGAGATTTATAGCACTAAAGTGTGCTGCCCAAAAGGATGAGATTGAGAGCTCAAGTGATGAAGATAATGATATGGCTCTCAATACAAGGAAATTTAAGAAATTTATGAGAAAAAAAATTGATGGAAGAAAAAGGGCATTAATGAAGGGAGAGTCAAGCTATGAAAAAGAAAAAAAAATAATTTGTTATGGATGCAATGAGCTGGGACACTACAAGTCAGATTGTCCATATCTAAAGAAAGGTCCCAGGAAATTTAAGAAGAAAGCTATGGTAGCCACTTGGAGCAATAGTGACACATCAAGCTCTGAAGAAGAAAAAAAAGAGGAAAATGAAAAAGCAAATCTTTGCTTTATGACCAATGATAATGAGGTAAGTCCTAGTATTTTAGATGATTTTATATTTGATGAATTGCATGGTGCATTTTATGAATTGATGGATGATTTTGCAAAACTTAGTTCTAAGTATAAAGATTTGAAAAATCAAGTTAGAAACTTAACTTTGGAAAAGGAAAAGGTTTCAAAAGAAATGACTCTTTATCATAAGAAAACATGAATTTAAAAAATGAATTAAATAAGCTTAAACCCATTGTTGAAAATTTTACCTTAAGCTCTACCAAACTCAACATGATTCTTGAACATCAAAAGGCAATTTTTGATAAAGTAGGCTTAGGATATAATCCTTTAAAGAAACAAAAGTTTTTGAAAAATATTCTTGTTCCTCAAAATGATTTTCCTAATATTACATGTTTTAAATGTGGAATTAAAGGTTACAAAGCTTATTCTTGTCATTTACATTCTTGCAATAATGTTAAAAAGATTTGGGTTCCAAAAGAAACCATCTTGACTAACCTTAAAGGATCCAAGAAGGCTTGGGTACCTAGAAGCAAAACTTAATATTTTGGATGCAGGTGTGTCTTGCAACCCATGGAGCAAAAAGAAAATGATACTTTGATAGCGGATGCTCAAGACACATGATGGGTGATGAATCTCATTTCATCACTTTGGATGTAATGATGGAGGAGTGGTTATCTTGAAGATAATGGCCAAAGTAAAATTATTGGCATTGATAAAATTGGTATCACTCCCTCTACTTTTATTGACAATATCCTGCTTATAAATGGATTGAATTATAACTTGCTTAACATTATCCAGTTTTGTGAAAAAAAAAGATTTTAAAGGTATTTTGAATTATCTCTTTGCATAGTTATTAATCCTGCTGATAATTGCATGAAATTTATTGGCCATATGTTTAGAAATATTTATATTGTTGATTTGAATGACCATAGTTTTGATCGTCTAGTTGTCATAAATGCTAAAATTGATGAATCTAGTTATGACATTATAGACTTGCTTATGTTAGCATGGATTCTCTTTCTAAATTATTCAAAAAGGATTTAGTTAAATGTTTGCCAAAATTGAATTTTGAAAAAGATAAGATTTGTGATGCATGCAAGTTTTAAAAAACAAACCAGAATTTCTTTCAAGTCTAAAAATATGATTTCAACTTCTAGACTGTTAGAACCTTTGCATATGGATTTATAATTATTGATGACTTTCTCAATTTACATTGATTTTATTCTTAGCTAATAAAGATAAAGCTTTTACTGCATTTCAAAAATTCTTTAAAAGCTTTCAAATGAAAAAGGTTTTTCAGTTTTATCTATTAGAAGTATTCATAGAAAGGAATTTGAAAACCATCACTTTGAAAATTTTGTTAATGATTATAGTAGAAAGAAATGATAAGACTTTGAATTTAAGTCATATTCGATGAATCTAATGATCTTCCATCAAGGAAGAGAAAGGCTTTCAAATGATGCAGATAAAATTGATGATCAAATCAAAGAGCTCACCTTAGAAGAAAAAGGAAATTGAACATGATAAACCTCAAGGTAATGCTGAATTTGAAAGAGAATGAAGGTATGTCCATAATCATCCTAAAGAGTTAATTTTAAGTGATCCATCTTATGATATTAGGACTAGATCATCGTTTAGCGATGCATGTAATAATTTAGTTTTTGTTTCTTACATAGAACCTAAATGGCATGCATGATAATGGACACTAGTTAGTAGATCACATAATCATCTAATTATTGAAACTAAATGGATATTTAGAAACTAATTGGATGAGCATGGTTATTAGAGATAAAAGCAAGACTGATAGCTATAAAATATAATCAGAAATTGATATTGATTTTGATGAATCTTATATTCCTATTGATAGATTAGAAGCTATTAGATCACTCTTTGCATTTACATCTTTATTATCTTTAAATTATATTAAATGGTTATTGAAAATACTTTCCTTAATGAATATATTGTTGAACAAGTGTTTGTTGATCAACCACCCAGTTTCAAAAATCTTGTGTCTCCAAATTGTGTATTCATATTGAACAAAGTTTTATATGGTTTGAGACTTGTACCCTGGACATGGTATGATAGGCTTATTAAGTCCTTGGTTAGCAATAAATTTATTAGTAAAAATATTAATGCAATATTATTTATTAAAAGTAAAAATAATGATATGTTGATAGTACAAATTTCTATTGATGATATTATATTTGGTACTACTAATGATACCTTGTGCCAAGACTTTGCTAAGTTTATACAGGAGAGTTTGAGATGAGCATGATGGGTGAACTCAATTATATTCTCGGACTTCAAATCAAGCAATCAAAGAAGGAAATCTTCATAAGCCAATTCATGTACATCAAGAAAATCTTGAAGAAATTTGGCATGAAGAAATTCAAATGTATTGGTACCTGTATGAGCTCATCATGTAAATTAGATTCTAATGGTACTGATGAAATTGTTAATTTAAAATTTTATAGAAGCATGATCGACTACAATTGGTATCAGCAACTATTGATATCAGTTTGATTTGTATACACTTTGCTTGATATGATTCTATTATGAGTCTTGGATCATTAAATGCATATTTTTAAATTGGTATCATTTTTTGATCATATCTTATAATTAATTATTATGTGAAATGAGAAGGACTTGATAGAATTGATACAAAATATCTTATGTGATATGTGGTAATTGCTAAATGTCTATGTATTGAGATTAGCATGATACATTTATAAAATGCTTGGATTATATGATATTGGTATCATTTGTGGCATGAAACTCTTATTGCATATAGATCAAATTTGAAATATTTAGGGGGAGAACAATGTGAGCATATATGAAATCAAACATTTTTTTTTTGGTATCTGTTAACATTGTATCCCAACATGTTTTTAAATTAGTAAGGGGGAGAATGAATTTATTTGAATAATTAGATACTTTGAGCATTAAGCACTATGATGTATTGAGTATTATGAAGAGTGGTTCATCCTCTTTCTACCCTTGGAGCATAGCACGCATTCGACCAGCCCCAAGTCGTATGGAGATGCGGAAGCGAGATGATATCCCTGCTGAAATTATGTAGCAGAATTTTGGATCTTGATTTTGGTAATCTTCCCGGATTGATTAGCAACTAGGATTTTCTTTGGTTTCTTGTGCCCCAAGATTGTAAGAGAGGGCCGTGGCCTCTCTTCTTCCTCACGTGAACCTTCAGATCTGATCCAAAAATCAAGAGATGCTGCCCAAGGCGAAGGTGCTGCTAGGGTTTCTTCCTAGAAATCTAGGGCAGAGATGGCAGCAATAAAACCCTAAAAATCTAGGGCATATATGTAAGAAAGAGAGAAAGACGTGGATAAGAGAAAAGGAGAGGGATAGTTTATTCTTGGGAGAAAAGAGTTTTTTTTCATTCATCTATAATCATCATCATTACATGATTATATCAACCCCGTCCCATAACGGCCACCAAAATAAAACCAGCACCACATATGAACCGGTGCCTTATTATATGGATAATAAACCCTAAAAAACTCCCTTGGACCAGCCCACACCTTGGGCCCAAACCCAGCCCAATGATAGACTAGCCCCCTCAAGACCAACAACCTGGGCATTAAACATGTGAGCCTATAAGCCTCCACCCTAGATTTAAGCTTTGGAGTACCACACCAGGCTCTACAATCCCCACCTTGGTGCTTCAAAGCTGCTGAAAAATCTGTACATTCCCTCAGACCCATCTGTGTCACACATGAGAGAAAGCTATCCTGTGGAAGAGTCTTCGTAAGTGCATCTGCCTGGTTCTTCTTTGTATGAACTTTTACCAGCTCCACTTCACCTTCTTCCACTAATTCTCTGATTCTGTGATACCTCACATCTATATGCTTTGTGCGTGCATGATAGATTGGGTTCTGAGCCAACTGCAGGGCACTCTGACTATCACTGTATAGCAATACTGTACCCTGCTTCACCCCCATTTCCATGATGAGTCTCTTCAACCAAAGAGCCTCCTTGGCAGCTTCTGTAATCCCTATATACTCAGCTTCTGTTGTAGACAAAGCTGTAATAGGTTGAAGGATTGATCTCCAAGAAATTAATCCACCATATATGCTGAACACATACCCTGTGGTAGACTTTCTTGTATCCAGATCACCTACAAAATTTGCATCCACAAACCCTTCCAATGGACCTAATGATTTACTTGGAATATTAGATTTCTCCTTAGGTCTTTCTTGCTACCCAAAAATTAGACCAAGTCCACGAGTTCCCTAAAGGTACCTCAAAATCTACTTGAGTGCCTTCCAGTGCTCCTTCCCTGGGTTCGCCATGAATCTGCTTACCTGGCTCACTCATATGCTATGTCAGGTCTGCAACACACCATAGCATACATAATGCTGCCCACGGCACTGGCATATGGAACTCTCTCCATGTACTCTTTCTCTCATCTGTCTGGGGGTTCTGTAACTTAGAAAGAGACATATGACTAACCAAAGGTGTTCCAACTGGTTTGGCCTTATCCATCCCAAACCTCTCAATACCTTCTGAATATATCCACCCAATGACAAGTGTAAAATTCCTTGGTCCTATCTCTGTAAATTTTCATCCCAAGTATCTTCTAGCTGACCCAAATCCTTCATTTCAAATTCTGTTGATAATGCATATTTCAGTCCATTCACTGCTTCAACACTCTTGCTGGCAATGAGCATATCATCCACATACAGAAGGAGATACAGTGCATCATCCTCATCCACATTTTTCACATAGACACAAGTATCATGTTCACATCTAGAAAATCCAAGGCCCAAAATAAAAGTGTCAAACCTTTTGTACCACTGACGGGGTGACTGCTTCAAACCATAGAGCGATTTCTTTAGTAGACACACTTTTTCTTCCAATCCAGATTCCTTGAAACCCTCTGGTTGCTTCATGTATATCCTCTCCTCTAGACTCCCATGTAAGAAAGCTGTCTTCACGTCCATCTGCTGCAACTCCATACCATGTTGTGCTACAAGTGATAACAACACACGAATTGAAGCATGACGTACCACTGGAGAGAATACCTCTGTGTAGTCCACTCCCTCTCTCTGTGAGAACCCCTTAGCAACAAGCCTTGCTTTGTATCTGACTCCACCTTGCTCTGAAGGTGCCTCCTTCTTTGTGAACACCCATTTTGAACCAATGGCCCGAGCATCTCTAGGTAGATCCACTAGCTGCCATGTCTTGTTCTTTTCCAGGGACTCCATCTCCTCCATCATGGCCTGCATCCATGAGTCTCTTTCTGAACTTTCCATGGCTTCTTGGAAGGTCTCTGGATCTTCATTTGCAGTGATTAGAGCATAGGAAATCATGTCATCAATGCGATACCGAGCAGGTTTGATGATGGTACGCTTTGCCTTGTGTAGTGCCACACCCTTTGATCATCTCTCAAAGCTGAAGTGTGTGACTCCACCTGCACCTCCTTTGGATTGATGGCTCTCCTGGCTGATCCTTTACATGTATTGGAATGTTCATACCAAACTCCACCTCAAAAGAAGCACGTTTTGAAGTAGAAGTAGAAGGTACATCACCTGTCAGCCAATGCTGTCCACTGCTGTCCTGTTCAGCCTTTTCTCCATCTGCAATCTCTGACCTCTTCAAGATGCTCTTCTCATCAAAAATAATGTCTCTACTGATGATACACTTCTGTGAATCTGAACTCCATAGCAAATAGCCTTTAACTCCCTGTGGATACCCGATGAAGATCAGCCTTTGTGATTTTGGGTCCAGCTTGCTCCTTTCAGTTGCCTCCACATGTGCATAGGCTGGGCAACCAAAAATCCTCAGGTGTCCAAGCTCCACCTTCTTCCTACTCCAGATCTCCTCTGGAATGCCTCCATCAAGTTTTCTATTAGGGGACCTGTTAACAAGAAAACCAGAGAACATAATTGCATCACCCCAAAAGACCTTGGGCAGTGATGCCTGCAGCCTCAAACTCCTAGCCTTCTCTGTCAATGTACGATTCATCCTCTCTGCCACACCATTCTGCTGGGGAGTCATCCTCACTGTGTAATGGCGTTGGATCCCATTTTCCTCACAGTAGCTTCTGAATTCATTGCTTGTATACTCCCCTCCATTGTCAGATCTCAAACACTTCACTGGTTTTCCTGTCTCCTTTTTAACACCAACTCTCCAAGCTTTAAACCTAGCAAATACCTCTGATTTTTCTCTTATCAGATATACCCATACCTTCCTGGAGTAGTCATCAATAAAGTCAAAAAATACTTAGCCCCACCTCTGGCTGACATAGGGGCCGGTCCCCATACATCTGAGTGAACTAGTTCCAGAATACCTTCACTCTGCTTGGAACTGCTGGCAAATCTCACCCTATGTTGTTTGCCATAAATACAGGGCTCACATATGTCATTGTCCTCCTTCTTAAGTGCTAGAATCAGACCTCTTTTCTGAGTTCTATAAGCCCTTTATCACTCATGTGTCCCATTCGATAGTGCCACAGTTTATAGACCAACTGTTCCTCCTGTGCCGCTGCTAGCACCTCTGCACCATCTATGGCCACTGAGCCTTCCATCTGATAGAGATTATTTTCAACCTTCTCCTTTCTTCACCACTAATGCACCCTTGGTTATCCTCAAACATTCACTCCCCGGCTGGCTTCCAAAAGCATACCCATGCTTCTCCAGGTAGCCCAAAGAAATTAGATTCTTCTTCAACTCCGAGACATGTTTGACATTGGTCAAAGTCCTTATAACCCTATCATACATCCTCACCCTTATGCTTCCAACTCCAGCAACCTTACAAGGATGATTATCACCAAGGCATACACTCCCTCCATCAGATTCTTCATAAGTTGCAAACCACTCCCTATGCGAAGTATAATGGTGAGAATAGGCTGAGTTAAGTGTCCAACAACTATCACACTTCTTGGTCCCATCTGAAACTACTAGTACATCATCTTCACTATCTTCAGATAAATTTGCACCACCATTGCTGGCTGAACCTCCCTTGGAAATGCCCTTCCCCTTCTTTTTAAAGTGGGCAATTTCTCTTCAAGTGACCAATCTGATGACACTTGTAACACTTCCATGCTTTCTGCTTGCCCCGAGACATAAATCTGCCTTTGGACTGCCTCTAACCTTTTCCAGGGTCTTCCTTGCCTCTCATTCATAGCAAGTACCTCTGTGTTAGAGTTTCCCATGCGGATCTTTTCTCTTTGCTGGTTTGATCTCAGCACCCCCACAACCTCTTCATAATTCAGGGTCTCCTTCCCATACACCAAGGTTGTAATCAGACCATCATAGAACTGGGTAGTGAACACAACAAGATGAGGGTCTTGTCTTCTTCATCAATCTTCACATCAAGGCTCATCACCTCTGAGCACACTTGATTGAATTTCTGAATATGGGCCACAAGATCTCCTCCCTCAGGAATTCTCAAGCTGTACAACTGTTTCTTCAACCAAACTTGTTTGTCATGCTCTTTCCCATGTAAGTGTTCTCTAAAGTTTCCTAGAGCCCCCTTGCCGTGGTCTGCGTGCAAATCTCCGGCAAGACTTGATCAGCCAAGCACATCCTGATTGTGCTAAATGCAATCTCCTCTAACTCCTCCCAATCCTCATAACTTACATTATCCGGTCTTTGTTTCACCAAGACCTTATAAATCCTTTGCTGTACCAATAAATCCTTCACCCTTTGCTGCCATAGGGTGAAGTTTCCTTGCCATCATACTTTTCAAAATCGAATTTAAAGCTACTAGATGTCATATCCAACCAAGAAACAATGCACACAGCAAAAACAGAAAATTAAACTTGCTGCAGAAATTTCTGGTTTGATATCTTACCAAGAAACGCCCAAGATCCAATCTTTTCTCCACCAAATCACCGAGGCTCTGATACCAAATGAAGAGTGGATCGTCCTCTTTCTACCCTTGGAGCATAGCACTCATTCGACCAGCCCCAAGTCGTGTGGAGATGCGAAAGAGAGATGATATCCCTGCTGAAATTCTGCAGCAGAATTTTGGATCTTGATTTTGGTAATCTTCCCGGATTGATTAGCAACTAGGATTTTCTTTGGTTTCTTGTGCCCCAAGATTGTAAGAGAGGGTCGTGGCCTCTCTTCTTCCTCATGAACCTTCAGATCTGATCCAGAAAAACAAGAGACGCTGCCCAAGGAGAAGGTGCTGCTAGGGTTTCTTCCTTCTCCTTCCTTGAGAGAGGTGGTTCCAAGAAGATGGCTAGGACAGAGATGGCAGTAATAAAACCTTAGAAATCTAGGGCATCTATATGTGAAAAAGAGAAAGACGTGGATAAAGAGAAAAGAGAGGGATAGCTTATTCTTGGAGAAAAGAGTTTGCTGTCATTCATCTATAATCATCATTGTTACATGATTATATCAACCCATCCCATGACGGCCACCAAAATAAAACCAGCACCACATATGAACCGGTGCCTTATTATATGGATAATAAACCCTAAAAAACTCCCTTGGATCAGCCCACACCTTGGGCCCAAACCCAGCCCAATGATAGACTAGCCCCCTCAAGACCCAACAACATGGGCCTTAAACATGGAGCCTATAACCTCCACCCTAGGATTTAAGCTTTGGAGTACCACACCAGGCTCTACATATTAAATGTGTTATTGTGATAAGTGCTTTGATGTATGAAAGTAATTTGATGTATTGAATATTAAATTTCTTAATTGGTATCAACAATGATCTAAATATATTTTATTTTTGGTATCAAACTATAAAACATGCTACCCTGCCTATATGAAAGTGATATTTTGATCCTAATTTTTAATTGGTATAAAAAAGTGGTATTCAAGAATTATGAATGATGATTATTATTAAATATTGAATCTCTTTATGCTTTAGTTATGCTACTCCTTGTTACTATTGAAGAAAGACAAACAAAAAATTGTGTACATTCTTTCATCTCTTTTTGATTGATGACAAAAAGGGGGAGAGAATAGCATACAGTTCAATCAAGGGCAAGAGAATTCAATCATAGGGGAGAGAATAGCATATATTTCATTCATGAGAGATAATAGCATTCATAGAAGAGAATAGCATGCATTGTGGTATTTTAAAAGGAAAATAAAAACATATTAAAAGGAAAAAGAATAGTATATCATGAGAGAAATGCATACATCATGATATTTCAAAACAATGCATATATTCAAAACTAAAGGGGGAGTTATGCAATGTATTTTTAAAATATCATATCTTAAGTGTTCTTAAAATTTAGAGTTTCGGTACAATACGCTAAATTTTGGCATGCTCCGTCTTATATTTCAAATTGTCAAGGATTGTTATGATTGAAATTTTCTATTTCTTGTTATATTAATAGTTTTGTCATCATCAAAAAGGGAAAGATTGTTGGCCTTATATTGATTTTGATGATTACAAAATAATTAAGTATGATACTAATGATCTTGTGGTTGAGTTAAATGAATTTTAGATGAATCATCAAGAAGATGGTGTTACTTCAACCCAAGGTCAATTGTGATTCAAAATGAAAGGTAATGTATTAATTCTATGGATATGCTTTACAATTTAAATTGTTTTGAAAAGGTTTGGAGCAATTAAATTATTTTTCCAAAGGACTTGGATTTGTAATCACTGGATGAGTTTTATATGTTTTATATTTGGATGGTTCACTTGACAAATGACTTTCAAGTTTAATTATATTTGCATTGTCTTGAATTGAATTTAATTATTTTACAAATCATTTTTATAATCTCTGCAATCAAATCTTTATTCTATAAAGTTTTATTTAGCCTCTACGTGTCATGAATATTTTTTGGAGTTGATTGAGTGCTAAAACTATTTTTTAAATATTTTTTTGATGACCAGAATTTTATGTAGGGCTGCCAGATTTTTTTAATGACCTCTGATTGGAAGTTTAAGAGCCTTTTTATTGCCAACTTGTCTTTTGGCATTCTAATTTTTATAACATTATGGCTGTTCTTCCTGTTAATTAATTTTGGCATACCAATTTTCAAATGCTCTTGGCTCCTTGATTCCAATTCTAGCTTGCTGTTGATTTTTAATGATTGGAATTCTAATTTTGGAATGGTTGTTAGCTCCCTTCCAACTTTCCATTAGGATGCCACTTCATGAATTTTGGAATGCCAATTTTGAAAAGCTCTCTGCCGCTCCCTGTCATTCTTTTTTTGGAATGCTAATGGCCAATGTTGGCATGCCAATTCTTAAAGTCTCTGTTCTTTGGTAGCTATTTTGGAATGCCGATTTCCTTGAGTTGGAATGCCATCTTTTTGTCTTTCGGCTGGTTCCTAGAGCTATTTTGGAATGCCGATTTCCTTAAATTGGAAAGCCATCTTTTTAAGTCTCTCGGCTGGTTCTCTATTTAACATTTTTGGAATTCCGATTTTTGTGTTTTGGAATGCTAATACTCCCCTTGCCACCGATTTTTATTGAACGGGATTTTCTAGAACTTCTCTTGGCCAGATTTCTTTCTCTTTCACAACGGCTATATTTCCTCTATTTTACAACGGTAATGTGCAACGGCTATAATTTTTCTCTTCTATATATTGAGCTATTGATTAGTTATTTCATGAGCAAGAAAAGAGGGAAGAAAAAGAGAAGAAAAGAAAGAGAAAAAGAATAAAAATCATGTGAAAAATAGAGTGAAAATCTTGTTGAAAATCTGTGTGAAAAGAATCATTTGAAGGAGAGTTTTATTGTTTGTAAGAGAGGTTTATTGGAGAGTTGTATTCATTGTTTCAAAGCCACTTGCTGATTTTTCAAGTGGTCTTCAAGCTCCATCAACCTTCTTTGAAGAGCATTAAAGCTTCAATCAAAGGCTTCATTATTGCCCGACGTGCTCAAAGGAAGAAGCCATCTTGAGAAGTGTTCTTCAATATTTGTAAAGTATTTCATTGCTTTATCTGCTCATTATTAGGAGCTTATTGTATCAAACATTCTATTACTTATGCTTGATATTGTAAGGCTTACTTGTGCCCGTAAACAAGTGTGCTAGCCCGGAGGGATAGTGTGTAAGGTCTCCTTGTACCCATAAACAAGAAGACTAGCTTGGAGGGCTAGTGTGTAAGGTCCCCTTGTACTTGTAAACAAGAAGACTAGCTTGGAGGGCTAGTGTGTAAGGCTTGATTTCTTGTACTCGTAAACAAGTTTGCTAGCCATGTAGCTAGTGGTGATAGTGGAATTCCCAAAGTGTTCTTGGGGAGTGGATGTAGGTGCAGGTTGGCACCGAACCACTATAAATCCCTTGTGTTTGGTTGTGCTCTTAATTATGTTGCTTGCATATTATTTTCACTGCATTACACTTAGCTTATTTGTGAAAGAAAATTTAATTACACATACTTGCTAATTAGTCTAGTTAATTGTTGAGAAACCCAATTCACCCCCCTCTTAGGTTGCTATATCTGGGCAACAAAAAGGTATGAATTTATAATTCAAGATTACATCTTTTCCCTGAAAAACTTCGTTCACGATGGAATGGATCTTTTATAGTAACTCAAGTATTTCCCCATGGGGCAATAGAACTCAAAGATCCTAAGTAAGAAAATATTTTTAAGGTAAACGGTCAACGTTTAAAAACATACATAGAAGAAATTAATGATGAAGTTATTGAAACAATTGATCTTGTGAACCCAACACTAACATAATGAGTAGCAAAGTCTTGCTGAAGACTTTAAACTTAGCACTCTTGGGAGGCAACCAGTTTATCATTTATTTTTAACTTTCTGTTTTCTTAGTATGACAGAGAAGAGCAACAGAAGTAGATTGAAAGAAGTATGGTAACAATGAAACCTCCAACCTTCAAATACTCATCAGGTAGTATCTTTCCTTGAAATTAATTTTTTTTCATTAGGGACAATGAAAATTAAGTTGGTGGGAGAATAAGTAAATCCTCGAGTAAAACTATAATCAGTATGTATGTACCAAATTTTATCTTAATTTGAAGTTAATCAAGCATTCTAATTAATGAATGATTAATGGTTAGATATTTTGGAGATACTAAGGACCAAATTATTAAGGAAACCTAATAAAAGGTAGGGTTTAGCTCAGGAAAAAAATTTGAAATAATTCAGACCCTCTTGACCACTGATCTTAATAGTACAATCTACTTAATAAGGGTATGGGTGAAAATGTCATAAAAAAAGAATCTCTCTTAAAGTTAATAAATTAGGTTCTTAGCATCTTTCACTAAGTAACCGGATCCCGTCACCTTAGCAAGTGATATTGTTCGAGTAAAAAGGTGAGAATGTGAAAGAACCTAAGTAAAGTCAATCCTACCTAAAGCCTTTTTGACTCGAGTTAGTAAGTCCGAGAGGTGTTTTATACCTAATGCCCTAAAACCAACTGGTTTGGGAGCCATTGGCCTAAAGCTCGCTATAAGGATCAACTAGAAAACAAGGGGTTAGGACATTGCACTGACTTTACACATAAATAAATAAATAAATAAGGGATTAAATTATAAAAAGATACTACATCCAACCCAAATTAAGTTAGAGGACTTAAACAAGAAGTGAAAAGTTGATGAAGGAAGATTTCTATAAATTTTTATGGACTGCACTCTATTCTAAATGGGTAAACTTGATAATCCGATGAAGCACCTCTCTTATGATCTAACCGAAATCTTTTGATTTTAGAATTGTAAGATAACTATCAATTCTTGAACTAGCTTGGTACATATTTCTAGATTCCATATTTACTCGAGAACGAGTAAGATTCAAGTTGGGGGAAGTGATAAACACATAAATAATCATCATAAACCTATTAATTCATAGGTCAAATTATTTTTATTATTTAATATTTAATTATTTTATATAATTTTTAGGTAAAACTTTATCAACTTAAAGATCTCGATTTTAGAAGTCCAACAATACAAACGACACTCAAATCGGATTTAAAATGAGCTCAAAATTAAATTTACAAGGATTTATTTTATCTGCATGCATCTCAAAGCAAACTCGGTAAACCAATTGCCGAGTTCAATCGCAGTCTTCACATATTCATTTTTCTCTTTCAATTTTTCTTTCCTTCCAATTCCATCACTCCACCAACCAATCAGAAAATAAATGGGATTGAAGACTCTCAAATTGGAAGGAGAATCGTTCGCTATCTCTCCGAAATCTCTTTATGTTTCATCTGAGTGCCAAATCAGAAAAGAATCTCAAATTTGAAAGAAAATCAGCGCGTTCTCTCGTGTTCATGAAACACGCAAACAAACCAAGCATCTGATATGAACATTTATATCTCTCCATGATTTCTCTGTGTCTTCTCCACATTCATGGATTACACAAACAAATTGAAAATTCATTCGTAATCTCTTTGCAATCCCTCTGCATCCATTCAGGCTTCGAATCAAATCTAAAACAGTTATGAAGCCGCATTCTTTTGCATCTAGGTGTCTGGTATGGAAATAGGGAGGCATGATCTCTCTGTGATCTCTCCGCATATGAGCATCTATAAATAGTTCTGGTGGACAGAGGTCAGAGGCATCCCGAACAGAGGAAGAAGGAGAGGCGTTCGTGAGGCGATCGTGTGCTCGGGAGTCCAGGAAGATGTTCCCTCGATTTGGAGTTCGGGGAGGCGCTGGTCTAGTTAGGAAGCAAGGATCATGGGGAGTTCGGTCTGAAAGCAAATCCAAAGCTGCTATTGCCTTCTTGATGTTGTTGCCTTCTTGATGTCAGGGAAGAAGAGTTTTTAGTTTTAATTTTTATTTATTCCTTTGGATGCTTTAAAATAAAATATTTATTCATGTTTAATTCTTAGTAAATTTTCTTCAAATGAAAATAATTCTTGACTGATCTATTCTTAAAAGGGACGGGCCATGATCTATGGGTATGGGCCGTGCTCTCATTAAGATAGATCATATCTTAATTATTCTCATTATCTATTTATTTAAATTTTTAATTGTATAAATTTATTTCAAGATAACCACTAAAGTCCATGTGGATTCGATCCATTACTCTCGCTACTCTATTAGTGAAATTAAGGTGTTTTAATCGTTGCGCTATGACACGCATCAGATTTTTGGCATCATTGCCGGGGACTTAAGTGCAGTTATTTTTGGCGCTATGACACAATCAATGTCATTGAGAATACCCTCTCTAACTAATTTATTAATTATGTTCTTGTTTTTGTGACCCAGCCTATAGTGCCACATGTATGAATCACTAACATTATCTATCCTAGGCCGTTTGCTTGGAGCACACATCACATTTATAGGTCATGATAACATAAAAATGCCATTACACAATTGTCCATACATTACAGAAGTATCATTCACAATGATGTTTATAACACCATTCTTTATTGAAAAATCAAATCCTTTAATGGCCAATTGGCCTACAGAAATGACATTTAACAAGACATTAGGACAGTAGTGACATTCACTTAGCAAGACATTACAAGATTCAAAAAATAGCTCTCTACTTCTAACACTAGAACTAGAACTCGACTTTCATCACCCACGTTCAGGAATCTTTTACCATCCTTGAATCTCCTACTAATTTGAAGTCCCTGCAAAGAATTGCAAATATGAATTGGACTCCCAGTATCTAATACCAAATTAGTAGTATCACAAATAGAGAAACTGCAAGGTGTTATCACATAAATACCTTGTCCAGTAACTACTTACTGCTTTTTCTTCTTTGGCCTATTAGGATCCAGGGTTGCAATGTATTGACGATAGTTCCTCTTCCAGTGACCTAGCTTCTTGCAGAAGACGCATTCCGCTTGGTTCTTGCCAGCCTTAGTTTTCTTTTTAGCCTGATTATGCCCAGCATTTTGCACTTTTTTATTCTTATTTCTTTTCTTATCCCTTTCTTAAAGGAACACGACCTGCTCCAGAAACTCTCACTAAATTTATCAAGCCCTTTTGGAGTTAGTGATCCTTCTCATAAGTCTGCAGTAAACCCAGTAAACCATGGTAGTTTACTATAGGTTTTGTCATTCTAAAATGACTGAGAAAATTGAGTAGGAACCGGGCAGGAGTTCAGTATAGCATCCTTCCCAAGCTGTTCATGAAAGGGAAAGCCGAGCTTGCCCAAACGCTCGATCATCTCAATAATGTATAGTACATGATCAGTGACCGATGCCCCTTCACGCATTCAAGCATTGAAAATGGCACTGTACACTCTATACTTTTCAATGTTGTCTGGTATGCCGAAGGACTCCTTCAACTTTTAAAGGATCTCTTTAGGTTGGGCTTCCTCAAACTTCCTATTGAATTCATATTCATAGAGGCCAACATAATGTACCGTACTATGATGCGATCATTGACCCACTTCTGACAAGTGTCTTTGACCGCAGTGCAAACATTCAGGGCTGGTTCCTCAGGTTTATGATCCATTATCACATAAAGGATCCTCTCATGTTCAGGACTATCCTAAGTCTTCGATATCAGCTATCAAAGTTGGGATCCATTAGTTTGTCATTGTCCAACAATGAACGGAGTGACAAATTGGTTGACATGATATGAAAGGATAACCAAAACCTATTAGCTTACATGATTTATTAATCCTAAAGACATGGACTTTAGTCTAAAGGTCTTGCACTATATTATTCAGATTGATAGTCTTTACCTTCAATCTAAGAAATTATCCCTAATTCCTTAAGGGGTACTAGAACCCAATAGACACGCGAGCCCAACTTTGGCTGGCCCACCCATGTGCATCTAAAGATAGTTTCTTTAACCAATTGCTTCTTCAAGCAATTTTTAGTAATCTATTTTGCCCTAGGACACACATCAATCAGCCTTTGGGCCTCTATTGAAGGTTCTAGTTAGGTCCAATCATTAACATGACAAAATTGAAGGCTTCTAACTAATAAATAATCAAGCCCGACTTCGGTCGGCCAACTTGATGATCACCCGACCTTTGGGTCTGCCAATGATCACCCAACTATTGGACATATTATCACCCACTTAATGGGTGGCTAAGACTTAGTTATCACCATAAATTTGCCTTTTATGACCTAATAATTTTGAGGGTTTGATCAAATTGTGACAAATGAGGGAAAAGATGAACCTTGATCAAGAATCCTCCTACTAACTATTAGAGGGGTTCATGAACAATTGGTCCATGGGCTCCTATAATCAGTCAACACTGATGAACCTTAATTGATATGGGTTAACTTGAATCAATAAGCTATCCAATTCATTCCGGTTGACCACATTGGCCAAGTAAGTAGGATCAAGGGATGGGTTGTGCCATTAACCATCTTGCCTTAGACACCAACCAAGTTGGCCAGATAAGAGATAGCCCCAAATAAAGAAACTTAATCAATATGCCAGACTTACCTTGGACACCAATTGGTTTATCAGACTCAATTATACTAGCCTAGAGACTCGGGCTCACCATTGAGCCATAAATCAAGTCCATTTAGATGTATGGACTGATCAATCTAACTAATCAGAGAGATGTATAGAGAAGAAACCTAATTCAACATTTGATTAGAATTAATTCTCTACTTAGTCCATTCATTCTAAACCCAGGTCTAACCTAATTACTGAACCTAACCCTAGCTAACCCATTTACCAGTTTTATGGATTTATGATTTAAAATCTTCTAATAATCAACTTAATTCTTAATTAAGTTAATCCAATTTTCTAATTTGAAACAATTTCAAATTTATCTTGTAAAATAATTTTACAAGATTTTATTTATGATCTAAAATTTTAATGTTAATCTAATTAACATTTTGGTCACAATTTAATATTAGATCTAATCTAAAATACCATGAAATTTAGATCAAAAATGTAAAATAATTTTAATCTATTTTTTTTCTTTAAATCTGTTTCATGGATCATAACACAATTGGCACCCCGTGGTGAGGGTAACAGAGGTTGTGAAACCTCAACTTCATCTATGATTGGATGGCGTGATGAATCCACCCAATAGCAAAACGTAGGGTTCTAAATATATACTAGTCCTATTATTAAACATGCTTTGATCAATAATAAATATGCTTTAATCAGGCATTATATTTAGATCTACACTAGATCTACTTTAGAACATGCTTTGATCATTATAGATTTACTATGCATTCTTAAACCTGAGAGGCTCTGATGCCATTTGTAGGAAAAATTGTTCCTGAGGAGCCTTAGGATCCCAGGTGAAGCATACGTGTATTTTATTTAAATTTAATCTAATTAAATTTAAAATATGTCATGCAGGTCTAATTTTCTGTGAATGGTCCCCTCTTGATGCCTTGCGAGAGACGCACATGCCACTCCTCTATTTCGTACGCATACCAGGATACCTTGAGACAGGGGATGTAGAAATAGAAAGGATAATAAAATGAAGAACTCTTCCTCAAAAGAAGAGATCCCTTCTTCTTGTACTATACTTCTCTGTTTAAGACTTTTTTTTTTGCTACCATGAAAGAAAAGGGTTAAAAAGGGCTTCTTAAATATCTGATGGAATACGATGTAAATCTAGCATAAAAAAATAACCCAAAAATAATTTTTGATTTGTTTTACGAATGGGATAAGATCAGCACTCAGAGAGCTTTTCGATGGTTCAAATAGAATAAAATTTTGTTACCATACGGATGAACCACATACGTAAACGCGTTGTTAATGCATAAAAGAAGCTTATCCAAAATAATGGATTTACCGCATGATAACGCGCGACAAAAATTCTGTTGTAAACATCTCAATGGCACAATTGTAATTTATTTAAAATTTTAAATTTCTATCATCTCAATGGTACAATCGTAATTCTCATGAAGTTTCAAACTCACATTGCTGCAGACATTCGAAGGGTATAATGGTAATTTAAAATATTAAAAATATCTATAAATACAAAAATAATCAGGTTAAATCTATTTGAAGTTTAAATTAAAATCTGAAAGAACTCATGCGAAGATCTCAAACCATTCTTCGCATTGGGCTTATCTAATTTTTAATTTGAAGTAATTTATTATTTCAAAATTTATAAATAAATGATCAGAGGCTATATTGGATATCTGATTCAAACCACTTTAAAACCGGATCTAAACCACTCTATCGTCAGACCAACCATTGGTCTATTGTTCAAGTCCTACCCTACAATGGGTTTGAATAAATCTTAAAAATATTTAAGTTACAAACTAATTCAAGTTCATCCCCAAAATAAGTACTACCGCTAATGCCCAGTGCTAGCTAGACACCGCCAGTATAAACTTAGTATTACCCATATAACCAAGTCTTACTTAGATCATGGGTCAAGCCTGTCTCTAAATCACCTGACTATGTGCGTGACTATATAGTTTGAATCTAAGCCAGTAGCATAGGAACATTCCTATACTAATCAATGTGACTACTAGCAATGGTACCCAACGTCCGAATAAACTGAATGTATGCAAAGCAATATTCAAGAACCTAGGCTACGGTTACCGTATAATTCATCCTCTTGTCCAAATACTCAAGATGAATTCAAAGTTCACTGTCAACTTTTAAAAAATATCTAAGTGTGTTTCAATGTGCTCAATCCGTTGACTCCTCACATCGATTACCCTAGCCAAGGTTTTGCAAAATTAAAACACAAACCAAGCATTAACTCTAATACTTAGAGCAAACAATTTCATCTTGACTCATCACTGATTTAACAAGTACTTAACTATACCCAGCAACCTTTTGTCACTGGATTAAAAATTTAGGTAGCCCAGCGCCTAAGTATATTGAGTTGCTTACTAATTCTCCATGATAGTCTTAGGTCAAAGGGACATTTATATCCATTGCCCTTCTATGAGATATCCTTGACGTGAGTCACTGTTCAGTGAATATACTTCTACACTCACCTGCATGCCACACTAGTGTCATACACTTCTTGGTTTAAGAGGACAAACCAACCTATATGGCACACAACGACTTATACTTAACTGCGTTGTTGTCTTAGGTAATAAGGTATTATTTGATCGCGAACCCATTTAAGAATTACTCGACAATTCCTCCTTTCTAAATAAATATAATTTTAAGGACTACAACATATAAGAGTTCTATTGGAAGATGAAAAATATGTGTACTGCCAAATAACTTTTATTAATCAAATAAATCATATACAATTACATTGAATCACAATCATCTATAAGCTAGACAATTGGCTATAGGACACATTCCCTAACAAAAATAACTAGAATGCAACCACTAATTTTCAATAATAAGTTGGCAGTTGTTGTTTACCAATACAAACTAATTCATCAAAACATAAACCCTAATTTTTAGTAGAATGCTACTAACCCTAGTGATTATGGCCTGCAGCGATGGGAGAGGGACAACGAAGGTGGTCGGTGTCCACATCGAGGATGGCAAAGTCAGTAGTAGAGGTCGGTGGCTGCACGGAGATCGGGAGGAGCGCACGCAGACGATAGGGCAGAGCGGAGATCAAGGAGGAGGTAGGGAAAAACAAATATTAGGGGGAGATCTAGGGAAAAGCAAAGATCGGGGAGGTCTAGAGCAGAGCAAGAGCGGAGACTGAGAGATCGAGGTCAGGGAGGTCTAGGGAAGAGCAAGATCGGGTGATCCGGGGGGGGCAGAGTGGAGATCAGGATCAGGGAGGTCTAATGCAGAGCGAGAGCAAGATCGAGAAATTGGGGTCGGGGAGGTCTAGGGCAGAGCGAGATCGGGAGATCGGGAAATCGGGGAGGTCCAGGGCAGAGCGAGAGCGAAGATCGGGAGATCAGGGAGGTCCAGGGCAGAGCGAGATCGAAAGAGTTTTTTGTGGGTAGAGCAAGAGCGGAGATCAGGAGATCGGGGAGGTCTAGAGCAGAGCGAGATTAGGAGAGTTTTTTGTGTGGGGGGGGAGTATGATGCTTCCCCAAAGTGTCAGCATGCTGCAGAAATTCTCCACCCTCACCCCTAGCGTGGGAAAAAAAGCGTTGTTGTACCTAAGTTTTATTGTAGTGAGGGCTACTGTGTTCTTTATGGATAGATAATTAGTGGGTTTTATCGATCATGATATCTTGTAATTTATTTGAAAATAATTATTGCAATGCAAGTTTATAAGAGCATATTTGTACTTAATAATCCAAAGTACTGTCATATTGTCTCACTTGCTCAACAATAGTATTTTCCTTAGCATTTTGTCATATGTTGCGGGTTTTTGGACCATTCATCTTGTGTCTTTGGTGCCGATTGTTTCCTTTGTTGGAAATTTTTGGTAGCACTCTAATAATGCTCAAGAAAAAATGCTTGGAGTAAAAGAAATATCATTTATATTATCATTTCATAAAACTCTCTACAC
This sequence comes from Calamus simplicifolius, assembly GCA_900491605.1. NCBI lineage: Eukaryota > Viridiplantae > Streptophyta > Magnoliopsida > Arecales > Arecaceae > Calamus > Calamus simplicifolius. Next base: position 1,862,232 of record UESW01003845.1, read on the forward strand.
TGCTTAGACTCAATACATATTGTCCTATATATAGATATATGAAGATGACTTTTGGTCTACCCAATAAATATAATAATCCTTAACTCTTTGAATATCAAAATGACTCTTAGATTTCTAACTGATTCTTAATTTTTCTAAATTACTCTTAGAATTCTTGACTCATTTAACTCATATAAAAAATATAACAACTCTTAGACTTTCACTCTTATTAATTACAAATTAACTCCAACATCTTTCGTAATTTTTCATAATATCTTCTATTATTGATCTAAAACAACCAAGAGGAAAATCTCTTATGACAAATACTCTTCTTATTGATTTATAAGGTAGATATCTTGTATCTTTTTCAATCATCTTTTCTTCATTTTCTATAATAACTCTTTTTTGCATCTTCAACTCATTTAATTCTTTATTTACATCTTCATATTTGTTCTTTAGCTCTTTATAGGCGTCATGCAAATCTTGCATAGATATTTTGACATCTTTAATTTTTAAAAATAAATATCTTTTACAATAATATTATAAATATTTTTTAAATAGATAATTGTTTGTAATGCTATATTTTTTCTGCTTCCTTCTTTGTAATAGTTATATTACCGTTGATTATAAAACTTTTACTTATATCTTCAAAAATACCATTGTCACAAAATTTGGAGAATGATCTGGTCCAAACTTCTCACTTGTATACCTTACTAGAGAAAAATTTAGTTTCTCAAGCATTTCTTTGAGCATTACCTTATATAGCGCAACTACAACTATTACCTTTTCATCCTCTATTGTGCTCAATTGGTATGGTTAACGAGATCTCTTATCTTTAACATTGAAGACTGCTCTTGCTTTCTTTTTTTTTTTTTTTTTTTGCAAAGTCTTTTTATCTTAGACTTAAACACTTCTCAAGGGGTTCCTTTTGACCCAAAGTCTTAACACCTTGATGGAGGATATATTTCATGGCTTCATGAGCAACTCTTTACGAACACCTTCTGTACTTGGAGCTTTCTCTAGCTTTGAAATTGCTTTTTGACTCTTTGGCTCTTTGGCTCTCTAGCTCTCTGGCTCTCTTTCTTGTTTTAGGATCGATCTGGCTCTGATGCTACTTTTGTTAAAAATTATTGGTAGCACTCTGATAATGCTTAAAGGAAAATGCTTGGAATGGAAGAAATATCATTTATATCATTTTATAAAACTCTCTACATTGCTTAGACTAAATACATATTGTCCTATATATAGATATATGAAGATAACTTTTGGTCTATCCCATAAATAAATAGTAATCCTTAATTCTTTGAATATCTAAATGACTCTTAGATTTTTTTTAAACTTATTCTTAATTTTTCTATATAACTTTTAAAATTTATGACTCATTTAACTCACCTAGAAAATATAATAACTTTTAGACTTTTACTCACATTAATTAACTCCAACATCCTCCTCCTCCATATCCTCCGTGATCCTAAGACCGTATAGAGCGCAGTGAATACTAATGTAAAGAGTCCAGTACAGTTCGATGAGTACTACATTCCAGGCATTTGTTTTAACGTCCTAGTTCACTGTCAGACATTTGTTGGTACCGGAACAATGCCATTCATCTTTCCCTCAATCACTGGCTATATATGTAAGACTTCAAACATCCAGAATGCTTCAATGCTCAAGGCATTCAGTTGAACTGAAGAAACTGCAAGCATGGGTGTGCAACCGGCCAATCCCGGCCCGCTGATGAATAAAGGAGGCGATGTTGAACTTAGCAACTCGATCAAGCCGTCTGCTAGGTGATGAGAGTTGCCATGGTGGCAAGCTTTCCTCTCTGGCAAAAGAGTAAAGGAGGGACTTCCTTTGGTCAATGGCTTTGTTCCGGCACCAGCAATGTCTAACAGTGAACCAGGGATTTGAAACAAAGGCCTGGAATGTAGTGCCCATCGAACTAGACTATACCTCCCTTGCATTAGCATTCACTGCGCTCTATAAGGGCTTAGGATCACTGAGGACAAGAAAGAGAAGAAGACAACCGGCACAAAAGATGCAAGATGAGTGGTCCAAAGACCGCAAATTTAAGAAAGGCAAAATGCTGAGGAAAGTACTATCATGGGACAATACAATGGTAATCGTATACATCAACGTTAACGTTTAAGAAAGCTCTTGGTCTTGTTAGATTAGCCCTTTAATGCAAGATTGTTACAAATGTGAAGAACCGCTCTTTCTCGATCTAGCTTAGTATGCAAAAGATGAAGGGCCAGATCTAGCTTAGTATGCGAAAGGTGAAGGGCCACCCATTGTTTATTTGCGCAGAAGATGAAGGGCTACCAATCGGATGTTAATGGTCCAAAAGTTTAAACCATTAACATTAAGCCGTTGTATTAAAAGAAATTAAAGTCATTAATTGGTATTTGATGGAAATACCAATTGAATGTTATGAAAGGAATGAGATTAAAGGAGAGAAACTAGTTATTTTAGAGGAGGCTATCAAAACCTGAAGAGGTTATCAAAATCTAACCAGATTCAAGTCTCAAGTCTATATATTATCATGAACTCCGCAACCACATCAAATAAATACTATTATGATGAATTCCACATCAGGTAAGTATTTTTTTTATATGTAACAAATTATTTATTGAAGATCCTATATTGCTCACAAGTGGTATCAGAGCCAAGGTTCTAAAATAAATAATTTGTTCGTATATTATGATTGATTAATTTTTCATCAGAATAAATTAACGATGAATATTTAATCTTTTAAGTTATGATTAGTTGTATTATTGGCCATTAATCTATTCCATGAAAAGGTTCATCACCAGAAAAACCTTGGCTGATCATGTTACGAATTAATGGCATACATCGATTAGATCATTGTGTTATACTAGTATGTATGGCAAATCTAATATTTATAAATTGAAGCAAATTGATAATCTATGATGGTTGATGTCGGCTAATGCATGTAGCAACGTTAACTATATTAGTCTTTATCAAAATTGAATGTTAATTTTTTTAATAATACTAGTATTATTGTTTAGTTATATGACATTAAGATTAAATTAGTTAGTTAGTCACCAAAGTGGCCAAACTAATTTATATTCAGTTATATAATTTATGAGATTTTTAATAATATTAGTATTATTGCTTAGTTATATGACATTAAGATAAATTAGTTAGTTAGTCACCAAAGTGGCCAAACTAATTTATATTTAGTCATATAATTTATAAAATTTTAGTTATATGACATTAAGATAAATTAGTTAGTTAGTCACCAAAGTGGCCAAACTAATTTATATTCAGTCATATAATTTATGAGAATTTTGATATTAAATTATTGTATAGTTATATGACATAAAGATTAAATTAGTTAGTTAGTCACCAAAGTGGCCAAACTAATTTATATTTAGTCATATAATTCATGAAATTTTAATAATATGACATCAAGATTAAATTAGTTAGTTAGTCACCAAAGTGGCCAAACTAATTTATATTCAGTCATACAATTTATGAAATTTTATAGAATGCTGTTAATGATTTGTTGGTTGTTAGAAATTAAGAATTCGCCCAAAGGTGGATTAATATTCTATAACTAACAAACCTAAAGGAGAAAATCTAATATTCTTTATCAAATTTATATGGATATCCAAAGATACTATATATATATTTGATAAGATTTATTAATTTTTTTAAAAGTTTAAATAGCATTCTAATTATGATGTATATGTTGTATTTACCCAAAGAAAATCTGTAATATATTTTGTGTTTAATTATCTGAATTTGAGCATTTATGTTTTTGCAGCTGTTTCTCTCCATTCACATGCTTCTGCTGTTACTATCTTTAATGATGTATATTGTTGTATTTATCCAAAGAAAATCTACAATATATTTTTGTTTAATTATCTAAATTTGAGCATTTATGTTTTTGTAGTTATTTCTCTCCATTACATGCTTCTGCTGTTACTATCTTTAATGGCTTAAACTTCTCTAAATGGCGTGAGCAAGTCAATTTCCATTTAGGTGTCTTAGATCTTGACTTGGCACTATTAGAAGAAAAGCCTACTGACATTACGAATATGAGCAGTGAGGCAGAGAAGTTAAAACATAAAGCATGGGACAGATCTAATAGATTATGTCTAAGTTTTATGCGAATGACAATAGCCAACAATATTAAATCAACTCTTCCAAAAGTGTAACAACTAAAGAATATCTTAAGCTTGTGGAAGAGCGCTTTCGTTCCGCTGATAAGTCACTTGCAGGGACACTGTTGGCTGAACTCACGATCATGAAATATGATGGGTCGCAAAGTATGCAGCAACATATCCTAGATATGACTAATATTGTAGCAAGACTTAAGACCCTAGGAATGGTTGTGGATGACTCCTTTTTAGTACAATTCATTATGAACTCATTACCTCAAGAGTATGGGCCTTTTCAAATTAACTATAACACTATTAAAGATAAATAGGATGTTAATGAATTGGCCAGTAACTTACTCAAGAGAAAAGGAGATTGAAAGCACAAGGGGATCATTCAATAAACCTAATGGGTCAGGGAGCTGGTAAAGTTATCAAACCAAAATTTAAGAAATTTAAGAAGAAAGCATCCACTAAAGTATCACAGGTTGTTGATAATGATAAGAAGGAAAGAAAGAAGGATAAATGTCACTTTTGTAAGAAAGAAGGACATTATCAGAAAGATTGTCTAAAAAGAAAACTTGATTCGAAAAGAAAGGTATCTTTCATTATGCTTCTCCAATTTATGAATCAAACTTATCTGAAGTTCCTTCTAACACTTGGTGGTTGGATTTGGTGCCACTACTCATGCTTCTAATGTAATGCAGGGATTCCTTACAATCCGAAGCATAAACCCAAATGAGAACTTTTGGTTCATGGGAAACCGAAAGAAGGCCCAATTGAAGGCATAGGGACTTATCGTCTTACTTTACATACTGGGCATCACCTGAATCTACTACAAACTCTCTATATTCCTTCACTTTCTAAAAATTTAGTTTCTGTTTTGAAACTTGATGTTAATGGGTTTAGTTTTAAGATTAGAAAATGATGTTTTAGTTTATTTAATAAAGATAGTTCCTTTATTGGTTCTGAATTCTTATGGGAATTATATAAATTGAAACTTGATGATAAATTTTCTGCATCCCTGATGTGTATCCATCAAAATATTGGAATTAAGCATAGTATGGCAAATGACAACTCTGATTTCTTGTGGCATAAATGTTTGGGTCATATATCCAAAGAACGACTACAAATTAGTAAAGAATGAGATTTTACCAAATCTAGATTTTACTGATCTTGGTTTATGTGTGGATTGCATTAAGGGAAAGCAAACCAAACATAACAAGAAAGGAGCTACAAGAAGTACTCAGCTTTTTGAAAATTATACACACTGATATATGTGGACCTTTTGACACTCCATCCTTTGGTGGAGAAAAGTTCTTTATCACCTTTATAGATAATTTTTCTCGTTATGGATATATCTATTTGCTTAAAGAGAAATCTCAAGCTGTAAATGCTCTTGAGGTATTTACTAAAGAGGTTGAAAGACAACTAGACAGAAAAGTAAAAATAGTAAGATCTGATAGAGGTGGTGAGTATTATGGAAAGTACAATGAATCATGACAAAATCCAGGTCCATTTGCAAAATTCCTCGAAAGACATGGCATATGTGCACAGTATACTATGCCAGGCACACCTCAACAAAATGGTGTGGCAGAAAGGCGAAATAGAACATTAATGGATATGGTTAGGAGTATGATAAGTAATTCCTCATTACCCAAATCTTTGTGGACATATTCTCATAGAACTGCAGTATATTTATTGAATAGGATTCCTAGTAAAGCAGTTTCTAAAACTCCTTTTGAGTTATGGACTGGAAGGAAACCTAGTTTAAGACACCTGCATGTTTGGGGTTATCTAGTAGAAGCATGAGTGTATAATCTGTAGGGAGAAATATTCCCCGAGGCATGCATATTTTAATTTTTGATAATAATTATCAATGCAGAAATTTAAAGATTACATATTAATCTATCTAACATGCATCAAGATCATATCTTTACCTTATATTATAAGATTGCTTGATCTAAATAATGCATATAAATTAAATAATTAAGATCATATCTTAATCTTCAAGATGAGAAGTCATACTACTCATCTTGAAGCCTGCCTTAAGATCTAGGAATCAAATCACTCACCTTAAGAACAGTAGGTAAATCCTTTGTGCTCTGCAGCCGTTCAATCGTTCGGCCTCTAGTATCGTCCACGCGAAGCCTCGAATGATCGGATTCCTAGGAGTGCTAGCTCGTGAAAAATGACTTTGCTGATCTTGAATCCTTCCACTTGAATTCTTCTTCCAAGATCCATCAAACTTTTTCTGACACCAGAATTACACCAGGATTTTCTATTCTAACTCTTTAGAAATTTAATCCATAACATCTCATTGTTGTAATCTGGTGAGGGATGTCCTCCAATTTATAGGCTCAATTCTAACTCTTAGAATTTGCCGTTCGGTTAAAACCAAAGAGATGCAACCTTTTGTTTAATTCCAACGTTCGGTGAAAACCAAAGAGACGCAACCTTTTGTTTAATTCCGACATTCAGTGAAAACAAAAAGATATGAATTCTAATCACTTAGAATTCCATCATCTCGTTAATTCAAAGAGGCATATTAATTCCACTTTAATTCTAACACTTAGAATTCCGATGGAAATGGTTTGGAGAAAATTAATATATTAAATCCTATGTGAGAATTTAATCAAGTTATCATGTGAGACCCTTATGCGAGGGGTTTGGGTTCGGGTTTTGGTTTAAGTTGATTTGAATTTATTGGACTAAACCTATATAGATCATGGTCCTAGCCCAAATCAAATTTGGCTAGTCTGAATCTATTTAAATTCAAATCAAATCTAATTTCAAATCAATATTTGAAATTGATTAGTCCTTCTAATAGACTTAAACCAAATTGAATCTTATTCACTTGTACTTAACCCAATTGATAATTCAATCAATTAAATTGATTAATTAAATCATTTACGATTCTTAATCGTTGATCAGCAAATAGATCATCCTAGGAAACTTCTATGCGTGTGACTCTCTAGGTTCGAACCTAAGCCGGTAGCATAGAAATAACTTTCTATACTAATCGATGTGCCCATCTAGCAATGGAACCCGACGTCCGGATAGGTCGAAGAGTTGCCGAGCAAACTCCAAGAATCCTAAGAAACAGTTACCGTATAATTCATCCTCTTGACCACAAATGCTAAGGATGGCTTAAGAGCCTGTCAACTCTAAACAACAAATCCATAAAGTGATTTCAATTTTAATGATCATGTGACCTTCACATGAAGTTCCTTGGCCAAGGTCTTGCTAAATTAAAATACAAGCATTTCTCCTTTTAATGGGATAGGTCAAATTTCATCTTGATCCATAACTAACTACCATAAGTGCTTGACTGCACCCAGTAACCTTTCATAGCTGGATTAGAAATCCAGGTGGTCCGGCACCTAAGTACAATGAGTTGCTTGCAAGTCACTGGTTGTGATCTTCAGGTTTGAAGGATACTTATACCTATATCTTCTCGGATTAACTCTTGATAGTAGAGTATCCGAAAATGAGTCACGTTCGGTGAAATGTACTCCTACACTTTCACCTGTATGTCTACCAGTATCTCTACACTCCTTGGTTAGAGGACAACCAACAAATATGATATACAACATCCTATAATTGATAGTACTATGGCCCTGTCATAGTATATCATTTGGTCGTGAACTCTTTTGAGGACCTTCAAAGATAAATCCTCTTTATCATGAAGGAAGATCCTGAGGGCTTCATTACTATTAGGAGTTTTAAGAAGATGTTCTTGTAATGAATAAACTGCCAAATAACTTTTATTAATATATTAATTTATATGCTATTTAATTAGCACAATCATCAAATGATTGGCTTTAGGGTACAATTCCCAACAAATAGAAGCACGAATATATAATCCACATGAGAAGCAATTGGATTCTCGAACTGTCAGTGGTTACTTTATAGGTTACCCAGAGAAATCCAAAGGGTACATATTTTATTGTCCAAACCATAGTTCTAGAATTATTGAGACGGGCAATGCCAAATTTATTGAGAATGGTGAAGTTAGTGGGAGTGCTGACAAACAGATTGTGGATATCAATGAAGTAAGGGTTAATGTTTCATTACCCATAAATGTTCCTGAATCTACAATCATTCTTTATATTGTTCCAGAATTACAAAAATAAAACAACAATGAACAATGTTTGAACGAAGTACCCTATGAAGAGCCTAACCTACCAATAGCTGACAAAATTGCCCTATGTGGAATAGCTTTAAGTAAACCTGTAAGGATACAAAAATCAGCTATTTCAGATGATTATTTGATTTATTTGCAAGACTCGGATTTTGATTGTGGCATTTATAAAAATCATGTTTCATTTTCACAAGCCATTAACAGTGATAAGTCTGATAAATGGATTAATGCTATGAAAGATGAATTAAAATCAATGGCTGAAAACAATATATGGAATCTTGTCGAATTGCCAGAAGGTTCTAAACAAGTTGGATGTAAATGGGTTTTTAAAACCAAACGTAACTTGAATGGCAATATCGAACATTTTAAAGCTAGACTTGTTGCCAAGGGTTATACTCAGAAGGATAGCATTGATTATAAAAAGACATTTTCATCAGTTTCAAAGAAAGATTCATTAAGAATCATTATGGCTTTGGTAGCTCAATATGATTTAGAGTTACATCAAATGGATGTGAAACAGCCTTTCTTAATGGGGATATAGAGGAAGAAATTTATATGGATCAATCTGAAGGTTTTTCATAGAAGGAAAGGATCATATGGTGTGTAAACTTAAGAAATCAATATATGGACTTAAACAAGCTTTCAGACAATGGTATATTAAGTTCAATGATACTATTACACCTTTTGGTTTTCATGAAAACATCGTTGATCGATGCATTTACCGAAAGATTTGTGGAAGTAAGTTTATATTTTTGGTTGTATATGTTGATGATATTTTGCTTGCTGCTAATGATTTAGGTATCTTGTATGAGACTAAAAATTTCTCTCTAAGAATTTTGAGATAAAAGATATGGGAGAGGCATCTTATGTGATAGGAATTTCTATAGTTAGAAAGAGATCACATGGATTGTTAGGGTTGTCTCAGAAAACTTATATTAAGAAAATTCTTGAGAAATTTAATATGAACAACTGTTCAGCAGGAATTGTCTAATACAAAAAGAGGATAAATTTAGTCTTATGCAATGTCCAGAATGATGTGGAACGTAAGCAAATGGAATCTATTCCATATGCTTATGTTGTGGGAAGCTTGATGTATTTGCAAACTTGCACAAGACCAGATATCAGCTTCGCGGTTAGGATGTTGGGTCGCTATCAGAGTAACCCTGGTATTGATCATTGGAAAGCTGCAAAGAAAGTGATGAGATATCTTCAAGGAACTAAGGATTACATGCTCACATTTAGAAAATCGGATTAGTTGGAAGTGATTGGATATTCAGATTCAGATTTTGCTGGTTGTGTTTATAGTAGAAAGCCAACTTTTGGCTATGAGTTCCTGTTGGGAGAAGGAGAAATTTCATAAAAAGTGCCAAACAATCAATCATTGCCTCATCCACTATAAAAGCAGAGTTTGTAGCATGTTATGAAGCTACAATTCAAGCATTATGGCTACGGAACTTTATTTCAGGACTTGGGGTTGTCGACATCATTACCAAGCAGCTGCAAATTTATTGTGATAATTCTGCAACAGTTTTTTTCTTCAAGAATGACAAATATTCCAGAGGTGCTAAACATATGGAATTAAAGTATTTACTGTCAAGGAGGAGGTCCAAAAACAAATTAAAAGTGTGCATTGAACATATTAGAATGGATCTTATGATAGTAGATCCTTTGACTAAAGGTTTACAACCAAAAACATTTAAAGAACATGTACATAGAATGGGTCTTGGTTGTATTGAAGATTGATTATGATGATGTTATGTATTAAAGATTGATTATGATGATGATGTGCCACTCTTGAGCTCATTAATATGATATGTTTCTGGTTTTATTTATTATTTCTTGTTCCTTATTGTTGACCCAATTGATGATTTTGATGATTAAAAAACTATTTGAGTATAACAATGAAGCTCTAATGATTTTGATTAAGTTTTTCAGATTATAAGTCGATTGAATGATCAAAATCAGGAGTTAAATCTTGTTCTGGATCGAATCTAATGTCTAGGTAAGATTGCAGACATTAGAGTCGACTCCGAGAATCACAGAGCCGACTAGTATCTAGCACGGAAGTTAGAGTCGACTCGAGACTGTTAGAGCCGACTCCAACAGAAAAGACAGAACGTTGATTTTTCTGGCCCCGACTTAGAGTCGACTCCGGGTCTGTTAGAGTCGACTCCAGAAAAGTTTTTGTCGACCCCAGAAAAGTCAGAGACGACTCCAAAATTAACGGATTAAAGTATTTCGAGTTAGAGCCAACTCCAGAAAAGTTAGAGTCGACTCCAACCCACTGGAATGAAAAATCAAATTGCCAGATCAGCTCTAACGGTAATATTTCTATTTTACTTTATTTCTAACGGATATATTTTGTTGCAAGGTACACTCCAACGGATAGTTTTCTTCAAAAATGGCTTGAAAGAAATCTATAAAAAGGGAAGACTATCATTCAAAAATAAGAACGGAAAAACAAAGAAGAAAAACGAAATAGAGAAATCCCAATTCAAAAATCGAAAAAGAGAGAGCCTGAATCTCAAGAGAAAAAACCTTCTAGCTCAAATCCACTCCACTCCAAAAAGCTCAAGAGGAATCCAAGGCATTCAAATTAAAGTTTTGGTGGATTTCTCAAATTGGAGAAAGAGGATCAGTTTCTTGCTTTTCAATCCTTCTCAACTGCTTCAACTGTGAAGAATCGGAGCTGAGGCTTGATTCAATCTAGCAAGGAGAAGAAGAAAAGAAGAAGAAAAGCTCAAAAGCCAACCAACTACAAATCAGGCTTTTCTAAACCTTGTTCATTTACTTGATTATTTGCTCATTGAGGAGCTGTGTACTTGAAAAAAATATTTCTTTTGTTTGTGTCTAGTTCAATCTGGGGGATTGAACTAGTGGAGGTAGTCTTACCTCGGTACAAGCTTGGTATAGCTTGTGTTAGGGTTTTTGTGTTGGTGAGCCCGGAAAACCGTGGGTTCGTTGTGATCCCGGAAAAACAACAAGTTTGAGTTGTGAGCTTGTAAAACAACTCGGCTGTAATCAAGGAAGATTATAGTGTGGACCCAAGTGAATCTTGGGAGTGGACGTAGGTGTTGGATACACCGAACCACTATAAAATCTTTGTGTTTGTCGTGTCTCCTTTATCTCTATCTCTATCTCTATCTTATTGATTGTATTTTGTTTTTGCATCTGCATTCACTTTCACTCACACTAAGCAAACAAATATTTCAAAAGGTTTAAATTTTTTTTAAAGAACCCAATTCACCCCCCCCTCTTGGGTTGTCATCTGGGCCAACAATTGGTATCAGAGCTAGTGCTCATTAGATTTTGATCACACGATCAAGAGCTAAAGATCCAAATGGCAGCTCAAGTTGGATCATTTGCTGAAGGTCATTCTACAATAGACCTCCACTTTTAATGGTTCAAATTATTCATATTGGAAAGCTAGAATGAGGATATTCATTCAAGCTTCTGACTATGAACTATGGGGTGTTATAATTAATGGACCTAGTACACCCACACATGTTATTGATGGCACTATTGTTCCTAAGCCCGAAAGGGACTGGAATGATAATGATAGGAAGATGGCACAGCTTAACGCTAAAGCCATGAATGTTTTATATTGTCTTTAGATGCAAATGAATTTAATAGAATCTCCATGTAATTCCGCAAAGGAGATTTGGGATAGATTAGAGGTTACCCATGAGGGTACCAACCAAGTAAAAGAATCTAAAATTAATATTCTTGTTCATAAATATGAGTTGTTTAGCATGGAACAATCTGAAACCATTGCATGCATGTATACTAGATTTACAGATATTGTAAATGGTTTAAAAAGTCTTGGTAAGACATATACTAACTCAGAACTTGTTCGAAAAATTCTTAGGTCACTACCAAGATCATGGGAAGCCAAAATGACAGCAATCCAAGAAGCAAAGGACCTCAACACTCTGCCCTTAGAGGAGCTTCTAGGATCACTTATGACCCATGAGTTGATAATGAAGCAGCACGTAGAGGAGGACACAAAGAAGAAGAAAGTGATTGCCCTCAAAGCTGCAAAAGAAGAAGAGAGCAGCAGCGATGATGATGATGATGATGATGAGACTGCTCTCTTAGCTAAAAAGTTTAAAAGATTCATGAGGAGAAAGAAACCCTTCCATAAGAAGAAATTTGGAGCAAAGTGGGAAGGAGAAAAGGATAAGAACAAGGACAAGGACAAAGAAAAAGAGAAAGACCCCTTGACTTGCTATGAGTGTAATAAACCGGGGCACTTTAGGAATGAATGTCCTAAATTAAAGAAAGCCTACAAAAAGAAAAAGAAGGCTTATGTGGCGACTTGGAGTGATAGCGAAGAATCTTCTTCCGAAGAAGAAGAACAAAAGGAAGTCGCAAATGTATGTTTTATGGCGGACGACAACGATGAGGTAAGTTCCGATAACCCTTGCGATGAGTTTGCATTTGATGAATTATTTGATGCTTTTAATGAACTTGTCGGCGATTTCAAGGTTTTGAAAAAGAAATACAAGCTTTTGAAAAATGAAATTCAACTTTCATTAAAGAAAAGGAAGATCTTAATAATAAAGTTAAGAAACTTAAATCTGAAAATAAAATTTTGGTAAAAGAAAAAGAATTAATTTCAATGAAAATGATAAACTAAGGAAAGAGGTTAAAAAATATAAGAATATAGTTGATAAGTTTACCTTAAGCTCAACTAAATTGAACATGTTATTAAATAGTCAAAAAGCAGTTTTTGACAAAGCCGGATTAGGGTATAACACTTTTAGAAAACAAAAATCACTAAAAATATTTTTGTGTGTGCTGGCCAAAGTAATTTTACATGCTTTAAATGTAATCAAAAAGGACATAAATCTTATGAATGTAAAATTCTAAAACCTAATAAAAACTTAAATATTAAAGGAAAGAAAATATGGGTTCCAAAAGGAACAGTTTTTATTGCTACTAACCATGAAGGACCCAAGAAAGCTTGGGTACCTAAACATAAGACTTGATCATCTTTGCAGGAGTGTCTTGCGGCCAAAAGATCAAAGCGAAAGTGGTATCTTGATAGCGGCTGCTCAAGGCACATGACGGGTGACAAAGATCAATTCATCACCCTCGAAAGCAAAAGAGGAGGAGTAGTTACATTTGGGGATAATGGCAAAGGCCAAATCTTGGGCTTGGTAACATTCAAATAACTCCCTCCACATATATTGAAAATGTCTTATATGTTGATGGTTTGAAACATAATTTAATTAGCATTAGTCAATTATGTGACAAAGGTTTTAAAGTATCATTTGAATCTTCTATATGCACAGTTGCTAATCCCATTGATAATAGCATTGTTTTTATTGGAAATAGAAATGGCAATGTATACTTGATTGACTTAGACAATTTGTCTACTAATAATCATTGCTTAGTTGCTAATAATGCTAATAATGAGATTGGTTGGTTGTGGCATCGAAGATTAGGTCACGCAAGCACACACCTGATTTCAAAACTAATTAGAATGGATTTAGTAAAAGGACTACCTAAAATAGATTTTGAAAATAACAAAATATGTGATGCATGTCAGTTTGGAAAACAAACGAGAAGTTCTTTTAAATCTAAAAATGTTGTTTCAACTTCTAGGCCATTAGAGCTACTTCACATGGACCTTTTTGGACCAACTAGAACCACAAGTCTAGGAGGAAAGAAATATGGTCTTGTGATAGTAGATGATTACTCTAGATTCACTTGGGTAATGTTTTTAGCTCACAAAGATGAGACTTTCTCGATATTCCTGAAATTCTTCAAGAAAGTAACAAATGAGAAAAACACTACCATAGTGTCTCTAAGAAGTGATCATGGAACTGAATTTGAAAATCACTTATTTGAAAGTTTTTGCAGTGAAAATGGTATTAATCATAATTTTTCTGCACCAAGAACCCCACAACAAAATGGTGTAGTTGAAAGAAAAATAGAACTCTAGAAGACATGGCCCGTACCATGCTATGTGAAAGTAAACTCCCGAAATACTTTTGGGCGGAAGCTATTAACACAGCATGTTACATCCTAAATAGAGCATTAATAAGACCTATTTTAAAGAAAACACCTTATGAATTATGGCATGATAGAAAACCCAACATTAAATATTTTCATGCATTTGGTTGTAAATGTTTTATTCATAATAATGGTAAAAATAACTTAGGTAAATTTGATGCAAAATCTGATGAAGGAATATTCTTAGGTTATTCAACAACTAGTAAAGCATATAGAGTTTCAATAAAGGAAGTTTAATTGTTGAAGAATCTATTCATGTAGTTTTTGATGAATCTTTAGCATCAAGTTCCAAAAGATTGATGATGAGGAAGATACAAACATTCTCGAAAAAATCTTGAAAAACTTAATATTGATGTATCTTCAGATCATGAACAAGAAGCTAAAGATAATGATTCGCCTAATGCTGATGTTATTAATACTAATCATAATGATGTAGATCTACCAAGAGATTGGAGATACGCTTATAGTCATCCCAAGGAATTGATTATAGGTGATCCATCTCAAGGAATAAGAACTAGATCATCTATGAGAAATATTAGTAATCACCTTGCATTTGTTTCTCAAATTGAACCTAAAACTATTGAAGAAGCTGAAAAAGATAATAATTGGATGTTAGCTATGCAAGAAGAATTAAACCAATTCACTAGAAATAATGTATGGACATTAGTGGAAAGACCTAAAGATCATTCTGTATAGGATCAAAATGGGTTTTTAGAAATAAACTAGATGAAAATGGCATAGTAATTAGAAACAAAGCTAGATTAGTTGCAAAAGGATATAATCAAGAAGAAGGTATTGATTTTGATGAAACCTTTGCACCTGTAGCTAGATTAGAAGCCATTAGGCTATTACTTGCATTTGCATGTCACATGAACTTTAATTTATTTCAAATGGATGTCAAAAGTGCATTTTTAAATGGATTAATAAATGAAGAAGTATTTATTGAACAACCACCAGGTTTTGAAGATCATGAATTTCCAAATCACGTTTTTAAATTGCACAAAGCTTTATATGGTTTGAAACAAGCACCTAGAGCTTGGTATGATAGACTAAGTAAATTTTTGATTGAAAATGATTTTACAAGAGGAAATGTTGATAAAACATTGTTTTTGAAAAGAAAAGATAAAGATTTACTTGTAGTTCAAATTTATGTTGATGACATTGTATTTGGTGCTACTAACAATCTTCTATGTCAAGAATTTGCTAAGTTAATGCAGGGAGAATTTGAAATGAGCATGATGGGAGAACTCAATTTCTTCCTTGGACTCCAAATCAAACAAAGCAAAGAGGGAATCTTTATCAACCAAACAAAGTACACAAGAGAAATTCTAAAGAAGTTTGGTATGGAATCAATCAAACCCCTCGGAACACCAATGAGTCCTTCATGCAAGCTGGACAAAGATGAAGAAGGTAAGAAGGTTGATCAAAAATATTATCGAGGTATAATCGGATCCCTACTTTACTTAACTGCAAGTAGACCAGACATAATGTTTGCTGTTTGCTTATGTGCTAGATTTCAGTCTGAACCTAAAGAATCACATTTAATTGCTGTTAAAAGAATTCTTAGATACTTAGTGGAACAAAAAATGTAGGTTTATGGTATTCTAGAGACTCAACATTAAATCTGATTGCTTATTCTGATTCTGATTATGCTGGATGTAAGTTAGATAGAAAAAGCACAAGTGGTGCATGCCAATTTTTAGGAAGTAACTTAATCTCATGGTTTAGCAAAAAGCAAAATTCGGTTGCATTATCTACTGCTGAAGCAGAATATGTTGCAGCTGGAAGTTGCTGTGCTCAAATCCTATGGATTAAGAGACAACTTGAAGACTATGGTATCACACTTGATAAGACACCTATAAGATGTGATAATACAAGTGCAATCAATCTAACTAAAAATCCAATTCAACACTCAAGAACAAAGCATATTGAAATTAGATATCACTTTATAAGAGAACATGTTGCCAATAATGAAATTTGTCTTGATTATGTGAATACTGAAGAACAACTGGCAGATATATTTACAAAACCCTTAAGTGAAGAGAGATTTTGTTATCTTAGAGGAGAATTAGGAGTTTGTGATCCTTTGGAATAATTTTCTGAAACTCTTAAGAACAACTATCTAGATTTCATCAATTTCTTGAAAAATCTCGATATTCAATAAGGAAATCTATCTAGATCTTGATTCATTGTTTCCCCAATTGCTAAGGAACATTTATCTAGAGTTTGATGATTAATTTGAATAGTTTCAGATCCTTGAAACTTGATTTTTTATCTCTGAAACTGTTAGAGTCGACTCTAACAGTTTGTGGAGTCGACCCCTAAATCACTTTTATCCGTCTCCCAAAACCCTCAAAGGAGTTCCAAAGCCTTTCCAACCTCCCCAATCTTCTCAAAACCTTTGATTACACATTCCAATCAACTCAATGGCACCCAAGAGGCGTGGTTTCGTCGGAGGAGCGTCCGTTCCCACGAGGCGACGCACGATTCGGAGGCAACCCTCGCCATCCTCCTCTTCGGCCACTCAAGAAGATTCCCCTCCTTCACCCTCTTCACCCAAAGTAGATCAACTAGCCGGTAAGACTATCACAACTGGAAGGAAGGTCAACTTTGATTTCTTTGAGTCGGAGGGCTTCTCAATAGGAAGATGTTTAAAAGAAATGGGGTGGGAAAAGATTTGTTCATTAGATATCCCCACTTATCCTGCCCTAGTGAGAGAATTTTACAATGATTTGAGTAGAGGAGAAGGCGGTTTAGTCAGTATTGTAAGAGGAACTAGAGTTGTAATAACTGCTGAAATCCTTGGAAATCTATTGGAAATGCCCACAATTGGTATTATGGAATATCAGCATGATGATAGAAGTGGTGCATTGTCAAGAATGTTAGGGAGGGATGTAACCGAGTTTGAGGAAATTCTTGCTAATCAATTAAATCTGGAGCTCAGGTTACTACACAACATATGTGGAAGAATTTTATTCCCCAAAATTGGTAGATTTGAGTACGTCTCGGAGCGAGACATTCTTTTGATGGATTGTATTATAACTGGAAGGCCAGTCAACCTAGCTGGCATGATGATTGGTTATATGGCAGAGGCTGCTACAAAGAAAAGATCTACACTGCCATATGGTATGGTTCTGACATTGATCTTTAGAAGCCAAGGTGTGCTAATTATGGATAATGAACCCCTAAGGAAATTAAGGCACACTGACTATTATAGTATTTCTACTATTCATCGGATGGGCTTCAAGAAGTTAAATGGTATCTGGATGAAAGGAGGACGAGAAGAAAGAGCTGAGAGAGATAGAACTGAAGAGGCCAGAGTAGAAGATATCCCTGGACCATCCACTGCGGGACCATCAGTCCCTGATCCATTTATTGCGGGACCATCTACAGCTGGACCTTCAGAAGCTGGACCGAGCACAGTTCCCTCTCCTCCACATCTGTCTGTTACTGCTTCTGGGAGATTCTCTGATGAGCAGATTGGTCAGTTGAGAGCCTTGCTTGCTGAATATGACAGTCAGAGATCTCATGAGATTAATCAATTAAAAGAAGACTTCAATCAGCTAAAAGAAGAACTTAACTCGAGACTTGACATGATTTCCTTTTCCATAAGCAATTCTGTTGAATCCTTTGGTGCTGAACTTCACAAAATCTTTGAAAGGATGGAAGGCATTGCTGATGGCTCGGGATCTTATGTTCATGCAACTGGTCAACTGAAGAAGGACATTGACCTT
This sequence comes from Calamus simplicifolius, assembly GCA_900491605.1. Classification (NCBI taxonomy): domain Eukaryota; kingdom Viridiplantae; phylum Streptophyta; class Magnoliopsida; order Arecales; family Arecaceae; genus Calamus; species Calamus simplicifolius. The sequence goes on from UESW01003845.1 coordinate 1,880,231, forward strand.
GCAGTCTCACAGATTGAAGCTTGTCTTGAAAATTTTAAGAAATCTCAAAAAGATGATGTAATGGAAATCATAGGTCACTTGAAGAAAATTGTATTCAAACATATCTGACTTTGATTTTGATTTTGATACTCTTTTGTATCTTAGGTTCTCCAGGTTTACTTTATCTTGATAGTTTGTATTTAGGAATTTTGAGTATCTAATGTATCTCACTTTGGAATGTACTTGAATCAACTTATGTAATGTTTCTTACTTATGTAATGCAATTACACATTTTCAAATCTGTCTATGATTGACTGCTTGAATCCCTATGTCTTATTGAACCAACAATTTTTCTCTAATAACTTTCTTTATCTAATACTCTCCTTATTGCTGATAACAAAAAAGGGGAGAGATGGTTGAATATGCAAAAAAAAAAAAGACTTGAAATTTTAATGAGAGATGGTTGAATATGCAAAAAGAAAGAAAGAAAGGGGGAGAAATGATTGTTTATGCAAAAAGAAAGAGACTTGAAATTTTAATCAGTTCAATTAAAATTCGATTTTTATATATAGGGGGAGCTATTCAATGCAGGGGGAGCTTAACAACAAGCTTAATTGCAATTTTCTGTACATTTAGTTTAAATGTTCATAATTGATGGCTTATATAGAACTCATGCATAATTTTAAAAGTTCACTTTGAATATTGGCATCAAATCCTTCATTAAAAATGTTTTAAGCTTTAAAAT